>JASDQU010736869.1:197838-220027 GCA_032191745.1 Picea mariana
ATATTGCAATCCATAATGGTTTGTCATAAGTACAAATTTTCTTCCCAGGAGGTAATGCCTCCACATTTTTAAGGCGTGCACTATGGCGGCCAGCTCTAGATCATGGGTCACATATTCGACTTCGTTCTCATTCAATTTTTGGGATTCATAGCAGACTACACTTCCTCCTTGCATAAGGACTCCTCCGAGCTCTTCCTTGCAAGCATCTGTGCACACGAGGAAGTCAGCTTCGGGATCGACGATCTTCAACACGGGTGCATGGGTCAGTAGATGTTTTAGGGATTGAAATATTTCTTCACATTCTTGTGTCCACATGAATTTAACTCCCTTCTTCTGGAGGGCAGTGATTGGACAACCAATCTTGGAGAATCCTTTTATAAATCTCCTATAGTATCCTGCTAAGCCCATAAAGGATCTGATATCTGAAACATCCTTTGGGGAAGGCCATTCCATGATAGACCTAATCTTGTTAGGGTCTACTACTACTCCCTCTTCAGATACAACATGGCCCAAGTAATGTATTTGTTTCTGGAAAAAGTCACACTTGCTAAATTTGGCATAGAGATGATGTTCTCTTAGCACTTGAAGCACAAGTCTAAGATGTTCCTCATGTTCCTCTTTATTCTTGGAGTAAATTAATATATCGTCAATAAAAACTAGTACAAATTTGTCTGGGAATTCGCTGAGCACATTGTTCATCAAGCACATAAAAGTGGCAGGGGCATTGGTTAATCCAAATGGTACTACCACAAACTCATAGTGACCATATCTCATCCTGAAGGAAGTTTTGTGGATGTCTTCACCCTTGATTCGGACTTGATGGTATCCAGATCTCAAGTCAATCTTTGAGAAGATGGAAGCACCTCCCAATTGATCGAACAAGTCATCAATCCGGGGTAAGGGGTAATTGTTCTTTATGGTTACCTTATTGAGTTGTCTATAATCTATGCACAGTCGGAGGGTACCATATTTCTTCTTCACAAACAGAACTGGTGCTCCCCATGGGGACACGCTGGGCCGGATATAGCCTTTGTCCATCATTTCTTTTAGTTGTAATTTAAGTTCAACTAGATCGGGTGTGCTCATCCTGTAGGGTGTCCTAGACACTGGCACCACTCCTGGTGCAAGTTCTATCGAGAAGTCAATGTCCCTTCTAGGAGGTAGACCCAATACCTCTTTCGGAAATACATCTCTATATTCTCTTAGTGTGGGGTGGTCTTTGAGGCTGAGTTTGTCATCTTCAACTGATTCCGACACCTGTATTGCATATAGTGGACATCCCTTTCTGCAATACTTTCTCATTTGAAGAGCTAATATTCATCTCACCGAGACAAGTTTTTGGATCTCTTGAAGGGTTATGCTTCTTCCTTCTTCACTTAAACATTCTAAGGTTTTATGGTAACAGTCCAATCTGGCTTTATATGTGGCTAGCCAGTCCATACCAATCAACAGGTCATACGATCCTAGGGGTAATATGTTAAGGGTTTCTTGGGTGGGGAATTCACCCATAGTGAATTGGCAAGATGGTATGACCTCCATTACCTTTCTTTTGGTGCCGGTGGCTAACTGTACCAACCATGGCTTGGTGTGTTTATGTGGCTGTAATTTACACTTATCAACAACCTTAGGGGATATATAACTCAAATTTGAACCAGGGTCAATTAGAATAGACACTAGATGGTTGGTGATCATACTTTCCATCTCCACCACTGAAGCTTGGTGGTCAGCTTGTTTATTATCCAAGGTTGCATAAATTTGCGGCACGCTCTTGGCCACGTCATCGACGGTGGTAGCTTCTTGAATGTTGTAAATTCTCTGACTGTTCTGTTGTCGGTGCGGGCAGTCCCTCAGTAGATGTTATTCTCCACAACCCCAACATTTCAAGGGTTCTTTCTTCAGGTTATCATTCTTTCCTGGGGTAGATCCAAAAGGTTTATTTCTTCTCTGGGAGGGGAAATTCTGCTGGTGTACACTTCGGGTTGGGAAGCTCATCCTTGAGTCCTTTTTATAGTTTTTAAATCTTGGGGATTTAAACCCCATTTTTTGGAATCCAAAAATATTCTTTTGCTTCCAGCCTTCATGAGGTTCTGTCCAATGCCCAAGCTATTCATAACAATATCTTGCCTTTCAGATAGTGTATTCTAGGGTCTTTGGCTCGTCAAACTCAATCCTGTTCTGATAGTCCTTAGGTAGTCCACTGATGAATCATTGCACCTTTTCCTTTTCTGCTTTTATATAGGGTACATACCTCAACAACTCGAGGAATCTGCTGACATATTCCTCTATGGTGCATTGCCCCAGCTTGAGTTCATAGAATTATTTAGTCTTTTCGTCAAAATACTTTTCCGACAGATACTTCTTCCTGAAGTATTTCTCAAACCGTTCCCAAGATAGGCCTTCTTCGTGAATCCCTTTTACATTCTTAAGGTCTTCCCACAAAATGGAAGCCTTCCCATTCAAGTTGAAAGTGGCTATTCGGACCTTCAAATTTTTCGAGAAGTCATGGAATCTAAAATACTTCTTTAGTCCAAGTAGCCAGGCTTTCGCTTCCTCTCCCTTCTTTATTTCACCATTGAAAGAGGGTGGTTTGGCCTTCTTGAATTCTTCGAGATTATGATTTTTGGAATGATTTCACTTCTTTCATTTTCTTCGGGAATAAGAACTAGTTCTGCTACTAAAAGATCCCTCCGAGTTGCCAGTTTCCTTTCCAGAGGAATTGTCCGATGCTTGTCCCTTATCTCTGGGGTGAACCTTTCTTGAGGTGATCCTCCTAGTGTTGCCACTTAAAAGACCACATTTCCACATCTCAGGTGGGCTTCGACTTCTCTTTGTCCGTCGTTGGTCCGCGTGACTGGTCTCAGGTCCATGCTGCAGTTGTCTTTGTATGTCGAATAATCTTTGCAACAAGACTGCATTAATCTCCATTTTATTTTCTTGCTCTTTTATCAACCTCTCGTTTTCAACCTTGTAGCTCTGTAGTTCGACCATGAGGCTCCTCACAGTCTCAGCTAGATCTGGAGGGGTCTCCACCATTCTCCTTTTGTCAGAATCTTCGTCTCTATTGTGGGAGCCATCCCCCACTTCGTGGTGTGTCACCATTCTATGCGTCTGTAGTTTCTCGCGGTTGATCGTCTGCTTGTTGTCCAAGAAAAACACTTGTTGTTAGTCAAAATTATATTCATTCACAATCAACGCATGATTCATATTTTTCAAATGCATGCACACAATAGGAATTTTCATTCTTAACTTTGGCTTTTGATAAAGGGGTTAGGATAGAGAGTTAATCCTTTTAAGAGTACTTCAAATGGAGTTTCTATGCAACTCGTCCATGAGCCCAAGCAGGCCAAGTGTTGTAACCATGCTCTGATACCAATTTGTACACACCCACTACGACAGCTAAGATTTTCTTTTTCTTTTTGTCTTTTCTTCGAGGGACAGAATCCCCTGAATTTCTATGGAGCCTAGCGCAGATCATTCCTTCCCTTATCCTCCTCCATGTGATCATTGGCTATGACCACATGCCTTACCAAAAAGGCACTTCCGACTTTCACGATTCGGGGAATTGCGATGCAAGCATTCCCCTCTTCTCTATCTTTCGAAATGTCGAAACCTGAAAGGGTCTAACAGATCCTTAGCTCCTCCCTTGGGTCACTTTTCATATGATCGGTCCTAAGACCTAGTGCTATTCCTCTAAATTCTTTCGAGGTTTTGTGTGCCGAGATTTCACGACTGGCAAAGATGAAGGGTCTTTCCCTTGGGTTTCCTGGGTGATGAAATGCCAAAACCTATTCACGCCATTCGGGGTTTCGTATACCGGGATTTCACGATTGGCGAAGGCGAGGGGTCTTGCCCTTGGGTTTCCGGGTGCTGAAACGCCAAAACCTATTGACGCCATTCGGGGTTTCGTATACCAGGATTTCACGACTAGCGAAGATGAGGGGTCTTACCCTTGGGTTTCCTGGGTGCCGAAATGCCGAAACCTGTTCATGCCATTCGGGGTTTCGTATATTAGGATTTCACGACTGGTGAAGACGAGGGGTCTTGCCCTTAGGTTTCCTGGGTGTCGAAATGCCGAAACCTATTCACGCCATTTGGGGTTTTGTATACCGGGATTTCACGATTGGCGAAGACGAGGGGTCTTGCCCTTGGGTGTCCCAGGTGCCGAAACGATGAAACCTATTCAAGCCATTCGAGGTTTCGTATACCAAAATTTCGCGACTTGCAAAAATCCACAGCGGAGAGTTTCCTTACCTTTTGAAACTCCGATCCCCGAATTCTTGATATGAGAATTTATGTATGAGATTAAGGGATATGAACCTCCCTTGATCCAATGGTCCATAGAGCTCCAACAGATCCATTGGTCTTGACAGATCTGGGGTATTTTCAAAAGGATTTCGACTGTTCGTCAACCAAATGATGGGGTAATCTCTTTCGATAATTGGACTCGCTATCCTTTCTGAGCTTGAATCACAAAATTCAACCTCCCAAAGCTTCAAACTCCCATGACTCCGAGACCTTAGAGAGATACTCTTTCTTGCATAAGGTTTCCAGACCCGGATCACATGAACCTTCAGACGGTTCTTGGGCAATTGTCCCTGATATTAGTCGAGTCTCTAGGTAAAGGTCCGGTACGGTTCCAAGGTTTATGGGGTAGTGCCCAGGGAAGAGTACTCTCGAGGAGCCTTCCTAGAATGTTATGAGAATCAAGCAAACAAGACGATTCTTGGTGGAGTGAATCCATGCCCCAGACTTAATCATTTTCATAGAAGCCAACTATGGCATGTAAGTATACACATGCATCCATTATTTCCAGTCTAAAACACCAGACAATCATTCCACACAGAAATCATTATGGGCGTATAAACGTGAGCATGTATTCATGATATACAATTCAAAATACAAGGCATAAAATACTTATCAGATCCACCAAGCGTGATGCAACTACTGAGAGGGGTGCTCATTTCCACCCAACTGTAGGCTCAGTGACTCCAAATGGATTTACCACTAGCCACCCCCGAGCTAGACCACGATGCTTTGAGATTTAGTCTCCTAGTTCCAGCTCAGCAGAAGTCAAGGACGAAGGTTACTCTCCTTCTCCTAATACAAAAAAATAATCTAGGATGAAGGTTACTCTCCTTCTCCTATGTTCAGAACTCCCTGTGTTTCCAGAGTTTCTCCAATTCTCCTCCGCGATCCCTGTCGCGTGCGCTCTCTCTATCTTTACCACACTTCCTCTCTTGCATTTTCTCTGCAAGATTGTGTGTGGCGTGAATTTCCCCATCCGTGGTTAGGTATGGGAGATTTTACGGATGGATGGTTCACCCCCATCCCCTCATTAACTCTTGAGGAGCCTCCCCACCTACCAATCTGATGGGAAATCCATTCCAGGGTCAGAGAGTTGCTTTGGTCTTTGAGCAAGTAAAAAAACCAGTATGGTAATGGCTCGGTGGAAGTTAACACAACCATTCCAGGTCCCTTCCACCACCGCTCATTATCCATCGTGGTCTCTTTTAGCACATACCCCCTCCCAACAGTCATGCAACACATAATCATAACATAATTTACATTCATCGACCTTTTATACAAAGATCCGCCAAATCAAACATTCACATCTTTGAGTTTGCCATAGTTCTTGGCCATTATAGTTATTTTTATAGACTGGGGGAAACAAGGTGTTACAGATATTTATTCTTTATAGTAGATTTATTCAACTGTCGAAATTCAATACACAGCCTCAAGGTTTCATCTCTCTTTTTGACAAAGAGTATTGGCGCTCCCCAAGGTGAAACACTTTTGCGTATGCACCCTTTCTTCAAAAATTCCTCCAACTGCGTTTGTAATTATTTTAACTCTGGTGTGCTCATTCTGTAAGGTGTTTTTGACATCGAGGCAGATCCTGGTACTAAATCAATAGATAAATCTATTTCCCTTTTGGTGGAAACCCTGGTATTTCTTGGAAAACATCCTTGAATTCTTGCAGTACTGCAAAATCTTCAAGGCTTGGCACCCTTGTCTTTTCCGGCTCCTCCACATGGGCTGCATACAAATGACACCCTTTTCTGAAACATCTCTTTAACTGTAAGGCTGAAATATCCCTTATAGATATGGGTCTTGGTACACCTTTCATAGTTCTTTGTTTTCCATCTCTATCAAGACATGTAAATGTCTTGCTATGACAATCTTGGACAAGATGATGCTTGTCCAACCAATCCATTCCAATTAGAATATCATAAGACCCCAATGGTATGATATTTATATCAACACTAGTGTTCACACCATTAATACTTATGGAACAAACTCTGACCATATCATGGATTCTCCTTTTGGTTCCAGTGGCTAGATGAACCAAACTTGATTTCCCAAGCTTACTTTTCTCCAAATTTAATATGTCCACTATATTAGGATCAATGTAACAATGAATTGCTCATGAATCAATTAAAATAGAAACATGCTAATTAATGATCTTACCTTCCACCTCGATCATATTGGACCGGTGTTCTGCTTGTCGATAATCTAAGGTTGCATAAATACTTCCCATGTCCTATACTATTGTGGCCTCTCATACATTGTGCATGGTCTTCACTCTGTCCTTTCTGTGAGGGAAATCCTTGTACATGTGATCTTCCTTGCATCCCCAACATTGGATTTGTGGTCTTCCCCTTTTCCCCAAGGAGTCTTCTTTCTTGGATTCATCCTTAGCATACCGATCTTGATGATTTTTATTAGGCTCATTTCTATTGAAAGAAGGTTTGAATCCCTTCTTACTATGACTAGACTTCTCCTTCTTCTTATCCTTCCAATATTTCTGCATGGATTCACTACCCTAACCTTGCTCATATAGGTACTTAGCCTTCCCGATGGCCTCAATTAAGGTCTTGGGTTAATCATACTGAATATTTTCTTTGTAAAAAGATGGAAGTCCACTAAAAAATGTATGTATTTTTACCTTTTCATCATTTATAAACCCAACATACTTTAACAACCCCAATAACTTCTTCTCATATTCTGCCATGGACATAATTCCTAGCCTATGTTAAAAAAAATCTTGCATTTTGTTGTCGTAGAAATCCTTTGAGAGGTACTCCTTCTGAAAATACTTCTTGAACTACTTCCAAGTGATCCTATTCTCATTAATATGCTCAACTTGCTTCAGTTGATCCCACCACATAAAATCTTTCCCATGTAAGTGGTAGGTGGCAATTATGGCTTCTAGATTTGAAGAATATTTATGCAATTGGAAATATCTCCTGAGTCCAAGAAACCATGCTTCAACATCATCTTCCCTTTCCCTTTCACCATCAAATGATGGTGGATTGAGCTTCCTCAAATATCCTTGCAAACTGTCCACTTCATGTCTCCTTCTTTGGTTCCTAACATGAGACACCTCTAGACTGCTTAAGGAATATTCAGATGCATACAAATTTATTACTGAGCAAGGAGGTGAGTGGTATCTATGAAATCTGCTAGCACATATGGAATAACTAGCTCTTCCACGATCATCTCTTCTTTCATGATGCCTTCCTCCTTCCTCTTGTCTTGAGCCATCCTTGGTTTGTCCTTGCAACTGATTTAAGCTCTGCAGTACTCGAGCATTTATCTGACTTTTCTCTCTCATCAACCTCTCATTATATACCTTGTAGCTCTGCACTTCTAATTTCAGGCTTCTCACAGTTTCTAGCAATGTTTTTTTCTCCCCTCGGCACTTGCGTCTGTTAGACTCTGCATTGCCAACTTTGGTATTCTGGCCTTTGGCCACTTTATCATGGTTGGAGGTTCCCTCTCCTTCTTCCATTTTTTCAATATGTATTCTGAATTAATATGTTTAAACCCCTTAATTCTACAAAATGTGCAAGTGACCATTTTGTGAAAGTTAAGCATATAACAGACAAAATTTTCCAAACAATGTTACAGGTCCTTTCAATTTACGAAGAATATATATATATATATATATATATATATATATATGACTGCATCGTATAACACATCCATGTTATCCCTTGCCCGACACATAATTCAATTCTACACAGGCACTTCTTTCAAACCACCTTCCCAGGCGACCATGATTCGAAACCACGACTAAACCCTTCCTTAGTGATTTTCCTTCTTGAAAATGACAATTTGACCACTAGTCCTCTTTCCTCAGCTTTCAATCCCATAATACCACGGCTATGACCCCGCTCTTATCCAGAGCTTCAGGACTTCAGGGCTCTGAAAGTATCACCTATACCACACATCATACTTCCCGAACACCGAACTAGTGAAGCTCTTCGGAGCTTCGCGCTTCAAGGTTCTAACAACAACATACCCAAAAAATTCGGAACCACCAGGCCTCCAAATTCTTGGAGTCTCATCAACACTAGCATCAAGACTAATACGTATCGAGAGTCATGAAGATGACACGCGGCTTAAACTATGAGCGACACTTGTCAAGTCATAACTGTCACAAGGGGTCTGGGAACAACATAAGATATGATGACATGTGGCATGTATCCCACATGTCCATGTAACCCTAGGTGACATCATCCCTCCACGTCACTCCAGCTTTCTCAGCCTTTGAGGTTCTGGGATTCAGAGGAACTCACACCTTCTTCTCCCATTTCTTCCGAATGCTGAATTCCAAAACTCTTCGGTGCTTTATCACTTCGACACTCCAGTATTCGGGTCTCCAGAAGATCTCCCATGAGAACACTTCGAAACCCCTGAACCACTAGACTCCCGAACCTCTTCTCCTTTTGGGGTCCACGTAGTACAACTGACATCGTGTAAGATGGTGACACATGGCCCCCACTTGTCAGACTGCTAATGGTCCAACATGACCATCAAACGTAGCATTTTGAATGACACATGGCACGACTAGGGGAGGTCCATGTCACCCATGGTGACATCATCACACCATGTCATATCCTGTGCTTCGACACTTCATAGCCCTAGGATTCAACATATTCCTTGACTCAACACCATGTTTCTCCCGAACGGCTACAACCTTGCATGGTTGATCTAGAGACATGTGTCCTTGTTAATCAAACGGTCCGGATGAGCTCCAGACTTCTAAATTTTGGATGTTTTCACTAGTAAACACCACCACACCCCCAAACTACCGAACACCGAATTTATGAACACTTGCTATTATTTGGACACGTGTCCCTGAATGTGAATGGTCCAAATTTACTCCGGAGCTTGGGACTTCGAAATATTTCTTCCCAACAACTTAAGGAATCACTTCCCCCAGAGTGTCGAACCTCTGAACTACCATGATACGTATGACTTACACTCACTAGTACGTAGATCGAATGACTGGAGTCTGATCTCCTCCCCTGTGCTTTGCCTCCTGATTTGTGCTTGATCCAATGACCCAAATTTGTCCTCTAAGTGATCTACAACGTAGATTCACTCTGGGACGTCGGAGCTTTGGGGCCTTTACCTCCCTTTTCATCAATAATTGTCATGTGCCGAAGCCATGAAGTCCAAAGGATTCCAATGCTTAATGACTCTGCAACTTCTCCAGATCCAACATATGCGAGGGATCTGACCTCTCCCGAACAGATCCAATGGTCCAAAACTAACTTGATCTTATTGTGGTGATCGCTCCCAAATTTGAAAGGGACGGTCACGATATTTCAACCCCTTACCAAGGATCTTTGATCTTCTGAGCATTCTCTTCGACACCATTCCTCCCGAGCTTCACAACTTTAAGGTCCTAATTCGATCTTAACCACTAGATCTTGTCTAAAAGATCCAACCCATTCCGGCCCAGTGTCTCAACTTGAAGCTCTGATGCCAAACTGTAACACACCCACCCACCCACAGATTGGGCATGTTCTACAAGTCCCTTCTCTGGACTAATTTGATCCCTGCTCTTGTTTTTCCTAACAGGGAATGCATGAAGGATTCACATACATGATCAATATTTATTCTAAGCATATAAAAAATGAAGCACACAACATGCACAATAATAAACAACAAGTATGCATACTCTAATAATATTGAATTCAACAATAAATAAATACACAACGGAATAATTCATACACAGGTAATTAATACCATAACATAGAGCACTTATATTTTATAGAAGAGAACCACTGACTAGTTGTAGACCAAGGATGTTCCACCCAACCATAGACACTTCTATTCCAATTCTCAACAACAATGTCGCCCCCGATCCATGGCTATGAATCCATTTCCAGAGTGTTACTCGGATTCCCAAACTAGTCAACACTCAAGCTCTCACAAGATTCTCCAACACTCACAACAATCCAAGTACCCAACTCTCTTCTACCTAGCCTGCACCACCTAAGAGAATGGACCTCCACCCTTCTCTGCCACACAATCCCTTAGATATTCCTTCTCCTTTTAGGGCTCCAGTGCAACTGGTCCAGAATCTCCATGCTGGGACTCTCAAGACTGACAACTATGGGAAATACTGGACATAAGTCAAAGAATTTCAGACATGTAGGCCTCAAATCATGGCTAGATTACACCGACACTCTCTACAACCAATAATGCCATGGATGCACTTCAACAGTTCATATTCCTCTCCCGAGACGAGATACACATGAGGAAATATGAATGAAAGAGGGAATGAACGAAAGAGTGGATGGACATGAGAGAGAGACGAACAACAAAACCAGAACGGGGATGAGAATGAGAGTGAAAAAATGACCAACCAACCCCCCCCACAGACCAGGGACAAGTTTAATATTTCTTGGGGATCAAGAACCTCTTGGCCTTCCCCCAAGAACTCACGTAACTGCTATTTTCCATTCAAAAAATTGGAGAAGAAAAAATATAGAATAAATTCTTAGCCCCTCAAGCCCCCTACCTTGTGGAATCATAACCCCCTATAACTCTAGTCCTTGTCTGTCTAGAAGCCAATGAGGTATTTATTATTAATAATAATCAAACATTACATTTCTTAGGCACACCGGCCTTTTAATAATTGTTTGGGCACTCTGGCCTCTCAACAATGTAACAATACATTATTTAATATGAGGGATCAAAACTCGGGATGTTACATGCTTCTTCATTGCTGCTTATAAAGCTACGATATTCTTGAAACATTTGGACTCATCATGACCATCTTTCCCACAAAAGTTGCAATGTTTATCAGTCTTCTTATTTTTAGATTTTGCTCCTTTGTCACCATTAGGAGCTGAATCTGTCTGAGTGGGTTTGAGACCCTTGTTTTTCTTATTGTTGTGGTGAGGATGTTTCTTCTTGGTATTCTTGGGCTTATCTTTCTATTGGGMTACTAAGGCTTTGTTGGATGTACCTGCAATGCTGATCACTCCAGGTTGTAMAAGCTTATCTTGCTCTCTAATCAAAGCATCAAAAAGGGATTCAATAGCGGGTTTTTGATAAGATTTCCCTAGAGTCTCTCTTATGGCATAAAAGGTAGATACAAACACAAAATATGCACTACCTATSTTATAAAGAATAATATAGATTGAACACTCTTCCTCCATCTTTATGTTACACTCTTCACATCAAATTATAAGTGTTTTAAACTTAGATAGATAGTCTTCAATGCAAGAAAAATCATTTGGACAAAAAGTCAATATCTGATTTTCTAACTGATGTGCTCGAATAATATTGTGTTTACCAAACACAGATTCAATCTTTTCCCAAACTTCATCAAGGTCATCAAATTATTGAAGGTGGAACCTTAAATCATGAGAGATGGACATTCCGATTAGTCCATGTGCTTCTTCATTCCAATTAGCCCATTTGAATTTCTTTTCATTATCAGTGGATTCTTTTTCCTTTCCCAAGGTAATCCGGTACATGCCTTTACTTCTTAATAAATCCTCCATATGAGATTTCCATTGGAAGTAGTTGGTGCTGGTAAGGAAAAGATCATTTGAAGAATACATATTAAATATGCAGATACTGTGGATTTAAAAACTAAAACTGATGATCTGGATGGAAAGATCTTGAAAAATTAGGCGGTTTAAAAAAAAACGGCACTGAAAATGAACATCGGATGTGAAAGTTATTCCCTTTTGAAAAATAAAGCATAAACAATAACCAAAGAGCCACGTGGCAAGTAGAAGTTGGTCCATGCGGCGATACCCCTCCAAATAACCTCACTTTTACAAATAAGTTGCTTTATGAAGTGACCCACTTTTATAAAAAGAAGCGGGGATCACTTTTACAATGAAGTTAATTTATAAAAAAAATGCATGCAAAATACATAACTTTAAAATAAAATATTAAATCTACTTATAATGATTCACTTTTATACTTGAAGTGAAATACAATTTACAATGGATGCATGGACTTTTTCAAAAAAAGTAACACAAAAAAAAATTGAACTCAAGACCTTTTACTTAATAAGACAACTTTTAAACAAGTGAGCTATCAAAACATATTGTATTGTTTAGAAGGAGGATCGGGGGTGTTGTTGTTGTGGAATATAGCCTTGGAGAGTGTGCTCATAAAAATATTCTTTTCACACAATATTTTTTTTTTCTTCTCGATGACAACAAGGGTTAAATCTTGATAAGCTTATCCGAAAATGCACCATTTCCGATCTGTTTATGATTTTCTGTGATCGCACAAGGAGTGGGGCAAAGAATATATGAAAATCAAAAGGAGTAGCAACCCAAAAATAAAAAAAAGAAAACCAAAATAAAATTGAAATAATACTCTACAAAAATTAAAAAAAGGGCGTATTCAAGCTTTATACCTCAAGATTTGACTGAAATGGCCGTATCTTGGGAAAACATAAACCTTTTCGAGTGAAAATAAAAATGTTCCCGACTAAAACGAGCACTTCAGAAACAATGTAACAGTCCTCTCAGCCCAGAAATATACAAAAATGGTAGAAACCAGAGATGAGGCAACTTGGCTTCACGATCTTGATCTACAATGGGAGCAGGTCTTCAAACATGCTCTGATTTCATGTTCGAAAACACAAGTATTCTAATGGAGGACGAACACCTTCAATAATCACTCACACAACCAGATCAAAGATCAACACATTGATATTTTGACGGGGTAAAAACCCTACGGGGAAACATCCACGACCCCAACCAACGTGGCCACTGGGAGCAATTTATTAATTCAAAAGAAAATATTATAGAGAGATTTTACAAGAGAGTTTCTCACAATCGATCATCGACAAATGACCTCCATTATCTTTAAATAGATATCGTGGACCAATCATGTGTTAAGACACAGATCAATGTAGCCGTTAAGATCAAAGTGAACATGAACTGTCAGATCACTCTATGTCAGGAACATATCGTGGCCGTCATATTTCCTAACTACAAATGCATACTAATGAATAATAAATAAACACACTAACACACACACTTTTATCTAATGACACATTAGACCAAGTAGATCTTAACTAAATCCTAAGTGTGTAAATATCCTAAAATAGATGAAATATAATCATTATGCCTCTTAGGAGGATTTCTGTCTCGTGTATTTCTCCTTGGTGTTGGTTGTGGAATTTGCACATTTTCTTGAATATATTCAGTATCCACAATGTCTTTTTCATCAAAAAATTCTTCCTGCTTCCTCATTTTTTTAGATGGTTGAGTCTCTAATTGAATTTGTTTATTTAGTGGTACTTGTTCCTGTTTCAAATCAACTTCTACAATGTTTGATTTGATGAGGGGAGATTCATCAAATAATATATCTATGCGAATGATGATATTGTGGGAAGTATGATCCCACAATATATATCCCTTAACTACATTATCATATCCAACGAAGACGTACTTCTTTGATCTAACTTAAAACACTGGTTTTTAGGAGTAAGAGCGTAAGCTTTAAAACTTTTTTTTTTTAAAATTTGAGTAATCACAAGGATGACCTGTCCATACCTCTTCATAAATTTTACAATCTATTGCAATTGATGGTGATCAATTTACCAAATAAAAAGAAGTAGAGATTGATTCTACCCACAACTCTTGTTGCAAATTGACATTGTTGAGCATGCTCCTTGCTCTTTTTAGAAGAGCCTCATTCATGCATTCTGTCACGCCATTTTGCTGGGGAGTATATACTATGGTTTTATGCCTTTTGATCCCATTTTTTTGCAATATTTTTCAAATACCAAAGAAGTGAACTCGCCTCCATTATAAATTCTTAAACATTTATTTGTCCTGCCAATTATCTTTTCAACTAAAACTCTAGATTGTTTAAATACATTAAACACATCAACTTTTCTTTTTAGGACATAGACCCACACCTTTATAGAGAAATCATCTATAAATGTTACAAAATATGATGATCCTAAAAACAAATGTAGGGGATGGCCCCCAAACATCTGAATGGATATAATCTAAAATGCCTTTACTTATATATTTGCATGATTTAAACTTATATCTACATTGCTTTCCAAAAATACAATGTTTGCATAAATTCAAATTCAAATATTTTAAACTTAGAAGTGATTTGCAATTTATCAATACCTGTAGCCCTTTCTCATGCATATGACCCATTCGTTGATGCCATAAACAAGTAGATTCATTTTCTATCTCAGATACTACCGTTGCTTCATTTATTTGAGTACTCCAATCTAGTTTGTAAAGGTTTCTAGTCTTTGTATTTTTCATAACCACCAAAATGACCTTGGACACCTTTAATGCTCCATTTTGACTTGTAAATTTGTAACCTCCAAAATATGAAACTCCTAAAGAAATTAAATTAGTTTTGAGTTTAGGTACATGTTTTACATTTGTTAACTTCCTTACAATACCATCGAACATCTTAATCTTGATGCTCCCGACCCTAAACGTCTTACAAGAAACATTATTTCCCATAAGAACAATACCACCATCAACAACTTGGTAAGAAAACCATATCCTATGTGGACAACACGAGGATCTAATAACCATTATTCATAATATTGCGACACATTACAAAGTGATAAAACTTGATCAACCATACTTGAACTTGATTCAACTGGATTTGCTTCATTTTTGGAGTCTTCCTTGGAATCCCACCTTTCCCAACAATCTTTCCGTGAGAAATCACAGGTATAGAAAAATAATTAAACTAACCTACTATCTACGAATCCAACAACATATCAAACACAATAAGAAAAGAAAGAGAAAATGAAAAAGAATACACCATATATACGTGGTTCACCCAATTAGGCCACGTCCATAGGAAGATTGTATTCTATAATCTCCATAAATATCCTTCAGTCTTACAAGAGAGAAACTCCACAATTACCCCATACAAATATAGAAGAATGCTTGAGAGCACAAGATGATGATCACATGTTACACCTTAAGAGACATTCTTGGTATTATTATATACCAAGAGATATGGAAGAATTACTCTCACATATTGCATGTGGGATAATGGAATTCTCCTTTTTCTCATCTCTTTATATAATATTCCTACCAAGAGTAAACTATTCCATAATAAACATGGAATATTTGTTTTATACTCTTTTATATAAGATTGTGGACAAATTTCGACATAATACAAAGACATTATTACCTTCCAAGGAATATAATATATTCCAACACTCCCCCTTAATAATGGCTGGAAGAAAATCCCACACTAATGGAGGAATAAGTCATTACTAATGCTCCCCTTTGATGACAACTTCCTCATCCCCAACAAAGAGAGAAGATGTACAAACTTTGCCTCTGTCATGGATTTGGTGAAGATATTGGCTGCTTGTTGCTTAGTAGGAAAATATGTCAGAGAGATAGTACCATTTGCAACTAGATCTCAAATATAATGTGCATAAAGATCGAGATGTTTTGTCTTGGAGTGATATACCATATTATAAGCAAGTTGTGTTTCACCTTGATTGTCACATTTCAACTCTGTGGCAGATATCTTAATCAATCCAAGCTCTTGTAGAACATGGCGTAAGCATATTGCTTCTTTAGTTTCTTCTTTGGTTGCTCTGTACTTTGCTTCACAAGAAGATAATGCAAGAGTCTTCACCTTCTTACTAGACCAAGAAATTGGACCTGAACCAAGTTGAAATAGATAACCTGTAGTAGACCGTCTATCTGAACTATCACCTTCCCAATTAGAATCTGTATAACCAAGAAGTGAAACTGTCGCACTGCTTGAATAAAATACACCATAATTCACTGTCCCTTTTAAGTATCACAAAATTCTCTTGGCTACCTGCCAATGACTTCCATGAGGCTACTGCATGAACCTAAAAACCACATTGATGACAAAAGAGATATCAGGCCTGCTGTGTGCCAAATATATCAAACTTCCCACAAGCTGACGATACAGTGTAACATCAACAAGAAGAGTAGTACATTCCACAATTAACTTAACACCAGACTGAAATGGTGTGGGAGAGGGATTACAATCACTCATATGGAAACAAGTCAATAAATCAGTTGCATACTTCATATGAGAGAGAAAAATAACATTGGCCATATGCTATATATGAAGACCCAAGAAATAGTGCAATATGTTGATATCTGTTATCTCAAACTTCTTTTGAAGATCACTTTTCATATTTTGAATTAATACAAGTTGGCTGCCAATGATAATAAGATCATACATATATAATAAAATAATGAGGACATGATCACCAAAGTACTTGACATACAGATTTTGATCATATATACATCGCTTGAAACCATTCTTCAAGAAATATGCATCAATTTTGTCATACCAAGCCCTTGATGCCTATTTGAGACCACACAAAGACTTGTGTAATTTACATACTAAGTTAGAATATTTAGTAGTAACAAATCCATGGGGTTGTTGCATATAAATGTATTCATTAAGATCACCATTCAAAAAGACACTTTTAACATCCGTTTGGTGTATTTCCCATTTATAAGATACAACAAGAGATAAAATGGTTCTTATTGTATTTATTTTAGCAACAAGAGCAAAAGTTTCATTATAATCAATACCTTCTTGTTGATTAAAATTTTTTTCAACTAACCTTGGTTTATATTTTTCAATCTGACCTTCTGCAATAAACTTTGTTTTATATACCCATTTACAACCAATTAAGTTCTTTCTCGGAGGAAGACATGAAAAACGAGACAAAAATGTGACACGTTTCCCGAGGCAATTTTTTTTTTCTCGTAGTCATTGCCCCCGAACCTCTACACGAGGGGGATTTCTCCCCCCAAGGGGGGGCCTAGCATCCCCCCCTCAAACCCCCCTGCATTTCCTAGTGCAACACAGACACTACTACTCGTGCAAATAATATAACGCATACCCAACATTCTCCCACTTGTTGTTTTCTTTGCAAACAAGGGGTTACATGGTTACATAGTCAACAATCCAGGGCAACAATGCCCATGGATCCTCTACACCAAGAGAAATTATGAGTGCTCACAGAGTTTGTTAATGAATATGAAACATTCTTCAAAGTGTCCACCTTCATCAACAATACTTTCTTTTCTTCAACCATGTCTCTCACAAAAGTGATATTGAATATCAATATGCTTTGTCTTTGAATGATAAGCCGAGTTCTTCACCAGAAAAATTGTTGTATGACTATCACAATCTATCCTTACAACTTGTTGTACCAACCCAATACCTGAACACAATCTTTGTAACCATACTACTTCCTTACTTGTATGAGTGGATGCAATGTATTCAACTTATGTAGTTGAAAGTGCCACTACAACCTGTCTTTTGCTCATCCAACTTATCACTCCTCCAAACAGGTTAAACACATACAGACTTGTATATATCCTACGATCCATATCTCCAACCCAATATGCATCCACAAAGCCATGCATATCCACCACTCTGTCCAATCTTGGTCTTCCTTGGTAGCACAATCCATAACTAGCAGTGCCACACATTTACCTGAAAACCCTTTTTACTGCTGTCCAATGTTCCTTCCCTAGTTTTGGCATATACATGCTCAAAAATCCCACTGCATGTGCAATGTCTGATCTAGTAGATACCATTGCATACATCCAACTGCTAACTGCACTCGCATATGGAACACAAGACATGTCCTCCTCTTCATGTGTCTTGGGACATTGATCCACATATAAATTTACACCAACATGAATAGGAACCTTGGCCGGTTTACATTCTTGCATATTAAACCTCTGCAATATTGTCTCGACATATTTTCTCTGATTTAACTGAAGTTTCCTTTTTTTTCTATCTCTTTTAATTTCCATGCCCAAAATGAAATTTGAAACACCAAGATCCTTCATGCCAAATTTAGAGGACAACTGAGTTTTCACATCCTGGATAATCTCCTTGTTGTTTCCTATCAACAACATGTCATCCACATACAAGACCAAATAAATCAAATGAACACAAATTAATTTAAAATACACAGAATGATCCTCTTTTCTCGTGAAACAAAGTCCCAACATATAAGTATCAAATTTTTGATACCACATCCTTGGTGATTGTTTTAAACCATAGAGGGACTTTTTCAGCTTGCATACCGGCTCCTTCTTTCCCCCCACAAAAAATTCTTCAGGCTGCTCCATATAGATTTCTTCTTCTAGATCCGCATGTAGGAATGTTGTCTTCACATACATATGTTCTACTTCAAAATCAAATGCATCAACAACAAATAAAATAAATATTATAGAGGTTAACTTGGAAATAGGAGAAAAAATCTCACGAAAATCAATTCCCTTAGCCTAGGAATAAACCTTTGCTACTAACCAAGATTTGTATTTCTCCACTTTTCGTTCTGCATTCGACTTCTTTTTAAATAACCATTTGTTTCCAATGGGATTTCTTCCAGTTAGCAACTCCACTAGATCCCAAGCCTCATTCTTATCCAAGGCTTCCATTTCTTCGTCCATGGCCGTTTTCCAGAGATTTCCATCCTCTGAATCCACTGCCTCCTTGAAAGTTCTAGGATCATCATCAATAATATACAAAGAAAAATTTGAATGAAAATCAGATGGAGTATACCTTTCCGATAGTCTTCTTTCTTGAACCAATCTCCTCAATAATGGAGTATGAGGATATTCTTCTTTTGATTCTTGTTCTTCTGTAGAGTCTGATTCACCATCCTTTAAATCAAACTCTGTTTTCTCTGGTTCTTCCTTACTTGTTAGGAATTCCTATTTAACAACACCCTTCATTTCTCTAAATACCACATCTCGACTATACACTACCCTCTTAGTATCTGGGTTCCAAATCTTATAACCTTTGAGACCATATTTATATCCAATAAAGATACACTTTTCAACCTTCTTATCTATCTTACTCCTATTTTCCTTTGGAACATGAACATATGCATCACAACCAAATACCTTGAGATGTGTGAGACAAGGTTTCTTACCAGTCCATACCTCTTGTGGAGTCTTGTCATCTAGCGTTGATGAGGGTGATCTGCTGACCAGGTAACATGCAGTACCCACTGCCTCTGCCCATAATTCTTTCCCTAACCTGACACCACTAAGCATGCACCTTGCTTTTTCCATCATCATCCTGTTCATCCTTTCTACAACTCCATTCTGCTGAGGTGTATATGGATTAGTCTTCTTCCATGATATACCGCACTTCTTACAAAATTCTTCAAACTCATTCTCGCATAACTCTCCACCATTATCTGTCCTCAACACCTTTATTCTTTTGTCTGTTTGATTCTCAACAAGAGACTTAAACTATTTAAACCTGTCAAAGACTTTAGATTTCTTCTTGAGGAAATATATCCAAGTATTCCTCGAGAAGTCATCTATAAATGAGACATAGTACATAAATTTTCCCAATGATGGGACCGACACAGGTCCAAAAACATCACTGTGAACTAGTTGTAAAATTCCTTCTACCCTTGTTGCACCAGAAGAGAATCTTACCCGATTCTATTTCCCATATACACAATGTTCACAAAAATCAAAATTCAGAGAGAAGTTAGACATACCTTCAACCATACCTTTACTATGTAGTAGTCGAAGACCCCCCTCTCCGATATGCCCCAATCTCTGATGCCACACCATAACCTTTTCTCCAGAGACTGTAGGAGTTCTTTCTTATTTGACTCCAATATCAGGAATAATGGAACTATTACACCCATCACTAATAGTTCTTCCTTTCATCTTATATAGAGTTCGAAACTGAACTCCCTTCAATAACACCATTGCTCCTCGAACCATCTTGTAGATTTCCTTTTCAAATATTGTTTTTACCCCTGCATCGTCCATTTTGCTTATAGAAATCAAATTTCTATCCAATCCTGGGATGTGCAGAACACCAGGTTGTGTTCTAATCCTTCCATATATGAGCCTCAACTTGACTTTTCCTTGTCCTATGATTCTGGTTGTCGAATCATCACCTAAGAAAACATTACCTCCATGATACCTTTCATATTCATAGAACCACTCCCCGTGGGGATTCATATGAAAGGATGCACATGAGTCAACCAACCATGCCTCATTATTTGCATGTGTGCTTGAAGAAGCCAAGTACACATCCCCTCCTTCTTCCTTGGAGGTATTTTCTTCTCTAGAAGGAGATTCTTCAGATCCCTTCTTTTTCTCAAATTTGGATCTACATTGCTTCTTGTAGTGCCCTTCTTTTCCATCTCATCTCCTCTGACAACAAGGATGAGACCACTTCATCAAAATTCAAGGAATTTGTATTACTACCCATGGCCACAACCAGACTATCCCACGAGTCTGGTAAAGAACACAATAAAATGATACACTTATCTTCATCTGAAATTTTAACCTCAACAAATACTAACTGACTTACCACACTAATGAAGGCGTTCAAATGCTCTACCACTGAGTCTCCATATCTCATCCTCATGTTATACAACTTCTTTCTTAGGAATATTTTATTTACTAGGGACTTAAATTGATACAACTTCCCCAACTTATCCCATAAATCCTTGGCTGTAGCTTCCTTTGACACATTCAGTAATACTGAATCTGAGAGACACAGTCAGATTGTGCTCTTCGCCTTTCGATCCAGCTTTTTCTAGTCATCTGCTGAAGTTCTTGTAGGTGCAGTACCTGGATCTACCATGATCCACTAATCTCTGTCCACTAACAAATCTTCCATCTTGAGCTTCCATAACTAAAATTTTTTCCCATTAAACTTCTTGATCTCTATTTTCAAATTTCTCGCCATTTCTTTTCACCTGAAAAATCAATACCACAGATCTCCCACTGTAACAAGGCTTATAACAGTCCTGAGCCAAACCCTTGACCACAAAGGCATCCCCCTAAATCCAACAAAGCTTTGATACCAAATGTATATTTTAACCTTGTACAATATTTACTGCAAACAGATTTTTAGTAAAAGAACATAAAAGATACAATGGAAAATACAAAAATTACACAGAGATTTTTCCCCTGGAAACCCAAACTGGGAAAACCAACATATTCTATATTCATCCATAGTGATACATTGTTTACAATAAAATATACATATAGGAGCCAACGACATCCAAAACCCTAACCCAATGACTTGGATTAGTCAACAACCCTAATTCCTTAACCGAAAATAGAAAACCATCGACAAAAAACCATGTGCCGAAAAACTGCCCAACAATGGACACAAAAATTGAGGCAACATGAAAAATGAGGCAAAAATGAGACATGTTTCCTAAGGCAAAGAAATAACACATACCCAACACTACTACTATTGGAAGATTGGTTGTTGTCATTGATGTCAACCCTAGTCATGGGTTTTGGACCACAAGATTGATAAAGGTATTCGGACATGAAGGACAATGCACATGCATACAAAAAACCCATGAATGGATAGTATACATTATGTTTTTTTCGGTGGTATGTGGCATGTCACGTGGATCCTCATGGTTGAGGAGAAATGAATTTTTGAAGATGACAAAGTGAATTGAAGAAGGAAGTACATGTAGGCCCTGAAGATAATTAAAAAAAAGAATTACAAAATAAGAAAGTGTCAGGTCAGCCCTAATGTTAAAATGAAGTGACATAAATGGTATAAATAAACATCATTAGACATTCATTTTGATACAATTCAAATTTCAGAGGAAATAAGAAGTAAAGAAGGCTGGATTTCAAGGGAGGATGAAGTCTTTTGGTGATGTATTCTAAGGTATGTTATTTTCAGGCCATCTTACCATTTTTTCTATAACTTTTTTTTAGAACGATTCAGATGGTGAAATTACTATGTTATTGAGAAGACATATCAAGGTACCTTTGGCAAAAATTTCAGCTCTTTATTCGCTATAATTATGGATATACACTCTGTTGAAGATAGGGTTTGTGACCAGTCCTGAAGCTAGTCAATAAATAAGTGTTCCGGG
>JASDQU010736869.1:220127-235549 GCA_032191745.1 Picea mariana
CCATTGATGGACAAAAATATTGCATGCTACAAATGTAATTATCTTGGTCACAAAGCACTAGATTGCAGATATATGAATGAAGATGTCCCTATGCCAACCACAGTATGGAGAAGGAAAGAGATTCCAAACAATGAAGATTGTCGAATAGCATTGACCGCTGAAGAATGTAAAGAATAAAATGAATGGTACATAGACAGTGGATGTTATTCACACATGACTGGGGATCAAGACAAATTCATCAGCTTGAAGAGAAAGGGTGGCAATGTTGCATTTGGAGATGACTCATCTACCAAAATACTTGGAGAAGGTGTAGTAGAGCTTGGAAGAAAAAATGTAAAAGCAAAGAATGTTCTATTGGTTGAAGACTTGAATCATAATCTACTCAGTGTTAGTAAAATGTGTGATCAAGGATACACTCTTACGTTTGATTCCCGAAAATGTAAAATCAGAGAAAATAACTCAGGATGATTGGTTGCAACTGCAACAAGAAGACCGAACAACATATACATCCTAGACATGAAAAAGAGAGAGAAGACATAAGCCACACAAAAGGATTCTAAGGAAGAAAATGTCCCAAAGACCAAAAATAAGGATGAAGTATTATTGAGTGCCACATGTTCAGGGGGAGCAACCCCAAAGAAAAGAGTTCCATTTTTCCATTAAACTCAGGAGGAGCAGCCCTAACCTTTGCCATTGATGTCAAAGGGGGAGAGAATTTGAGATCATGATGATTGGGGGAGCATGAGTGTTGCCATCAATGACAAAGGGGGATATTGTTGGAAGATTGGTTGTTGTCATTGATGTCAACCCTAGTCATGGGTTTTGAACCGCAATATTGATAAAGGTATTTGGACATGAAGGACAATGCACATGCATACATAACACCCATGAATGGATAGTATACATCATGTTGTTTTTGGTGGTATGTGGCACGTCATGTGGATCTTCATGGTTGAGGAGAAATGGATTTTTGAAGATGACAAAGTGAATTGAAGAAGGAAGTACATGTAGGCCCTGAAGATAATTAAAGAAAAGAATTACAAAATAAGAAAGTGTCAGGTCAGCCCTAATGTTAAAATGAAGTGACATGAATGGTATAAATAAACATCAATAGACATTCATTTTGATACAAGTCAAATTTCAGAGGAAATAAGAAGTAAAGAAGGCAGGATTTCAAGGGAGGATGAAGTCTTTTGGTGATGTTTTCTAAGGTATGTTATTTTCAGGTCATCTTACCATTTTTGCTATAACTTTTTTTCTAGACCGATTCAGATGGTGAAATCGCTATGGTATTGAGAAGACATATCAAGGTACCTCTGTTAAAATTTTCAGATCTTTATTCGCTATAATTATGGAGATACACTCTGTGGAAGATAGGGTTTGTGACCAGTCCTGAAGCTAGTTAATAAACAAGTGTTCCGGGTAAAACAATCATAACTTATTCATCAAGAATCCAAATGAAGTGGGACAAATTTAATTGGAAATAGTATGGAATTTAATTTATTGTGTGTGAGTTTCATAATCAGATGTTAATTTTTGAGTGTGGGGCATTCTGTGCAAGTTCACTCTCCTGAATAGACCAGAATTGAATAAAGTCTACCATTCTTTCTATAACCTCTTTTTGGGGAGGATTCAAGGAGTGAAAATTGGAGGAGTTTTAGAGAATACATTGAGTAATATTATCTATAGGATCAGAGTACTCCAAGAATTGAAGAATTGCAGAAATTGAAGAAGTCTCAGGAAGCATTATCAAGTTCTATGTGATGATTGGTTGATGGTGATGATTTATTGTAAAGTTTTATTATCTCCCATATATTCTTGGGTGGAAGGAAGGGGGAAGGATGGAGAGTTCAAATCTCTCTTTATATTGGAGGATTGTATCTTTCTTTTGGAGGTTTATCCCTCCCTTTACATTTGGAAGCTGTAGCTACCTTTGGAAGTCATTACTTCCCTTGAACAATAACTATTGATTATTTCTCATATATTGTGCATGGTGTATTATGGTGTATTGGTGTAACTCTTATACTATTGTTCATTGCTCATTGGATATAGTTGAATGGTTTAAGTATAAGTTGAAAAAGGTTTTAAATTGTACTTGATACTGATTCACCCCCTCTCAGTATCAACAACTACTCATGCAAATAATATAACACATACCCAACACTAAGTCACCTAATTGGGCCGACTTATTCTTTTGGAGGCTAATAATTTAAAATAAATTAATCTCTTGAGCCGACTTGTCTTCTAGGGTAATTAACCAACTATTTAGGGTTTCTCTTGTTTCCCAAAATATTCTAGTATCATCAAAGGTTACATTTAGAGGTTAATACCTCTTGCATCTACTGTAACATCGACACTCCCTCCTAGATAAGGAGGTATTAAAAGCAATGGTCTTGAGCAGAAATAGACCATTGAACTGGTAGCAATGTTAATAGCCACACAATATATCTCGTGATCACATAGATCAAATGATGAGAACCAACATCACTATACAACCATCCAATAGAACAAAACTATTCTATCCAAGTAGTATACAACTACTGTCCAATGGTACACAACCACTCCTAGTAGTACACAACTACTAACCAATGACACATAGTTACTACCAGTGGAACACATCCACCATAGTAGCATACAACTACTATCCATAGACATATAATATCCACAACAATAAAATCATATCATCTGATATCATACTGCATAAACAATGTCATCAACTACATCACCTCTAAGCCGTACTAGTATGATGCAAATGCATCATATCTAAGATGTACTTGCGTGATCCAGAGTATCATCTACATCATCTCTAAGTTGTACTAGCTGATGCCAATTAATCATCTCTAAGATGTATGTCCACCTCTAAGCTATACTCACATGATGTAGATCAATGCCTCACTGTGTCATCTCTAAGCTGTATGATCATCTCTAAGCCATACTAGTATGACATATCTAGCATGATGCCAATGCATCATATCTAATATGTATGCCATATCTAATTTGTACTCGCATGATCATATCTAGCATGACACGAGCCCTCCTGCATCATCTTTAAGTTGTATGATCATCTCTAAGCCGTACTAGCATGACTTATCTAGCATGATTCCAGTGCATCATATATAATCTATATGCCACCTCTAAGATGTACTCGCATGATCATATCTATTATGATGCAGCTCACCAACATCGTCTCTAAGCTGTACTAGCAAGATGCAAGCATCATATCTAAGCTGTATGTCCACCTCTAATTTGTATTAGCACAATGCTCCTTAGGCCACTGTATCAACAACTCCAACCATCTGTATCATATCTAAGCTATACTAGCATGATCATATCTAGCATGATGCAAGCATCATCTCTAAGCTGTATGACCATCTCTAAGATCTACTAGCATGATACATATCCACAACTCATTGACATTCCATGATGCCACATATCAGTGCTCCCTCCCAACTGAGGAATTCATCTCCTCCCTTTCAACCAAGGGAACAATCTCCATGAGCTCCAGCTTGTCCCTCAAGTATGAAAAATTTATCTTAGACAAAGGCTTTGTCAAAATATATCCAGTTTTCTCATCAATGGATATATAATGGAGAACAACTTCTCCCCTTAGAGAAAATAATACTTGATCTTAGTGTGCTTCGACTTGTCATGGAACACTGGGTTCTATGAGAGCTTCACATAGCTCTGGTTATCAAAATATATTACGGTCGAATCCAACACCTGATCAAACAATCCAGAAAACATCTTACAGAGCCACACTCCTTTTGTACAAGCATCACAAGTTGCATTAAACTCTGCTTCCACAGTGCTAAGTGCTAGCCCATGAAATCATAGAATAACCCAAACCGAAACACAGTCCAAAAGTACTCTTTCTATCTTCTGCACTCCTTGCCCAATCTGAATTGGTAAATCCATCCACCTTTACTTCATTGTTTGAGGCATATCTCAAACCATACATTATCATCCCATGAAGATATCTCAAGATATGCTTTGCAGCCACCCAATGCTCTTGTTTAGGTTTCACCTAGAACTGGATTAACATGTTCACAACAAAGCATATGTTTGGCCTAGTATTTACCAAATACATCAAGGAGCCAATCAACTGCCGGTACAAGGACGAGTCTATTGGATGAGAATCAGAGTCTCTCAACTTCCTCAAATTGGTTACCATGGGAGTTGCCATGGATTTGCAATCCATCATCCCAAACTTCTTAATGATCTTTACAATGTACTTCCCTTGTCCTAGGAAGACTTCACCATAGTTTTTCCACACTTCTAGTCCCAAGTAGTAGTGCATGAGACCAATATCCTTCATGTCAAATTCAATGGATAACTCCTTCTTACACTGAATAATGAGAGGCTCTGCACCTGTTAGGAACAAATTATCAACATATAATAGTAGAATCATAGGTGCATTATTTACAACTTTGTAATAGATATTTGGATCAACACGACTCTTGGAAAATCCAAGTCTCATCAAATAACTATCAATGTGTGCATACCAATCTCTTGGAGCTTGCTCGAGTCCATACAAGGCCTTCTTCAATATGCATACATGGGTTTCTTTTGGGTGTACCTCAAAACCTTGAGGTTTCTCTATATATACTTATTCCTCAATCACTCCATTGAGAAATGTGGTCTTTACATCCATCCGATGTAAACTCCAACGAATGGAATATTCTAGAGATATTATGGCTCTGATAGATGTATATCTCGCAACGATAGAAAATGTCTCATCATAATATTCTCCCACCTGCTGGGAGAATCCTCTAGCCACAAATATTGCCTTGTGCCTATCAATACTTCCATCTACATCATGATTTATCTTATACACCCACTTTGAAATGACTACAAACTTCTCTTTAGGTCTCGACACAACTTCCCATACATCATTCTTCATGATAGATTGGTGTTCTTCCATCATAGCCTCCTTCCATTCTTTCTTCTTAATTTCTTCCTCAAAGGTGGAAGGTTTTGCATTAACTAAGCTTGTCATGAGTGCCACATAACTAGTGAACCTTTTGGGTTTATTTATTTGTCTGAAAATACCAGTGGGAGCCTTATGTTTTTCTGCTTCCTGCAACGTATTTTCAATCCATGTTGGTCTTTTTCTTGTCTTAGGTATAATAGTTGGTTCCATAGATTTATGTGGTGGTTCTCGTTCTTCTTTAGGTTGTTCTGCAGAACATGTACTTTATTCTTTGGTATCTTCATGTTCCTATTCTTTATTGGATTCTATAGATTCTTCTATAGAATTCTTAAATGCAATCCTTTAATCAAAAGTTACTTCTCTACTTATTTCAATCTTTTGTTGACAGGGAACATAGATTCTATATGATTTTGATGAATCACTATAACCAACGAATATTCCTCTATTTCCTGAGAGTTCCAACTTCTTTATCTTATCCTTGGGAACATGAATGTATACAGGACATCCAAATATTCTCAAGTGTTAAATGCTTGGCTTCTTTCTTGAGAAGGATTCTTCAAAGTCATGTTCTTCAATATTTTATGTGGACTTCTATTATGAACATAAACAACTGTCATAGTTGCTTCTCCCCATAGGAACATAGATAAGTTCTGATCATTCATCATTGCCTTGACTGATTCTTCAATGGTTCTATTTTTTCTTTTAACCACACCATTCTGTTGAGGATTGTGAGGGACGATGAGCTCCCTCCTAATCCTAGCTTCTTTACAAAAGGAAATGATCTCCTTGGAGGTGTATTCTCCTCCATTATTAGATATTATTGTCTTGATCTTCTTATCTATTAGGTTATCTACTTCAGCCTTGAATTCTTCGAATTTTCTAAATAATCCATACTTAGTCTTTAATAGATACAACCATTTCTTTCTTGAGAAGTCATCTGTAAACGTTACATAGTAAAGAGATCCTCCTAGAGACGTCACTGGCATAGGTCCACATACATCTAAATGTATTAGATATAAGATCCCTTTGGATCTATTCTCACTTCTTAGGAAAGGTTTCTTAATGTTGTTCCCAAGTGCACATCCTCTGCACACACCTTCATGTACTGTCTGTAATTCTAGTATGCCTAAAACCATCTATTTCAGGGATGGAAAGGCTTGATAATGAAGGTGAGCATACCTTCTATGCCATAAAATCACTAGGGTTGATTTCTTCATGTACTAGGGCTTGAGTATTTTGACCTAGGAGTTTATATAACCTTTCTTCACAAGTTCCAATAACTCTAGTGTTTTCTTTCTTGGAGTCTGTAGACCGTACAAGAAATTTTCCATCCACAAAATATACTCTATCTCCTTTCTCTTCCAAACATGAAATAGATAATAGATTCTTTTTCAAACTAGGAACATATAAAACATTACTAATATGGATAGAGTTACTTGATTCCATTTTGATAGTAGCTTGTCCAATTCCCTTGACTGCATAAGAGTTATTGTGTCCAAGCTCCACTCTATGAGGTGTCTCCTTTTCCTCCATGTTTGAGAAATTCCTATGGTCACCTATCATATGCCTTGAAGCTCCACTATCAATCAACCACATGTCATGTTCAACGGGTCCAGTAAGGGTTGAGTAATAGACTAAATCTATCTCATCATGCTTTGTCTTCTTTGAGGGTTCTTCATCATTGGAAACTGATGCGTGATGTCTCTCTTTTCTCTTCCTTGTTAGTTTAGGATAATTCCTTTTGTAGTGGCCATAATCATGGTATTCAAAGCATTGTACCTTTGACATTTCTCTCTTGAAATTATTTCTTGAATTAGATATTTTCTTACCTCCATGTCTTTTAAACTTAGTTGCAAAGGATTGAGCATCTTCTTCCTTTTGAGGTTTTCCCTTGGAGTTTAACCTTGTCTCTTATTGTTCACAACATGTCCAAAGTTATTCAAACGTTGGGAACTCCTTCCTTGTATTCATACTTGCAACAAATGCATCCCATGATCCGGAGAGACCATTGAGTGCTATTTTCACAATTTCCTTTTCTGGGATGGCTTCTTCAATATCTTGAAATTGATCTCTCAACTAAGAAATCCTCACAAATTATGAATCTATGGTGTCATCCTTTGTTATCTTTGTGTCACAGAGTTAATTCTTCAGACTCATCACTTGTCCAATATTTCTGATTGAGAAAAGGTTTGTTAGGGCATCGTACATCTTATTGGATGAGTCTAGATGAGAAATGTAGGGTATCAAGTGATCCTTTACAGATTATACTATGATACTCATAGCATTAATGTCATTATCCTTCAACTTCTCCAGTGTTGCAATGTTCTAAGGTTCCTTCTCTTTTCCTGCTTCAAACAATGGTTCCATGATATTTCCTTTCATGATATCTAGGACTTTATTCTTGGAAAGGATGAGGTCAATCCTTATCTTCCATGCTTTGAAGTTTAAATCCACTTCTAACTTGTTTTCTGACTTCATAAAGTAAGTCACGACTTCTTTGACTTGTTCAACCTTTGACTTTGACTTGGTCAACCTTTTACTTTGACAAAAAACTCAAACTTGATGCCTTGGCTTGCTGAGAGTACCAAGAAGTGCGCTTGGTTAGGGCGCACTAAGATATCTAGGAATTAGGTGAAGCGCTTCACTTAAGGTGCCTTAGGAAGAGGGTTAGGGTTTTGTTGCTGCAACAAAACTATGACTAAAACTACAATTGCAACTGAGAAAATCCTCCCAATCTACCTTCTAGTGGTTAGATTGTCCAAAGATAGTTTGGGCCCATAAACTGTTAAAATAATAGGTGTGCTCGTTTCATCGTAGAAAATATTGCTATATTTTCACCCAACCATAGGCACAAAGGCCACCCCTGAGCACCTTAAACTTGACAAAAATAATAATTACGGAAGAAATCACTAGAACCAATAGCCAACCAAGTTAGCATACCTCTCTCCAAAGCTAGCGTACCAAGCAGAAAGTCCAAACCATAACCAAAGACTAAGTCACCACTGCAGCAACTACAACTCTCCTCTAGCCATGCACACCACTAGTTCTTATGCAGTTGTGGGAGTGAGTGAGTACAAATGAGCTCAAGCACCCTCTATTTATAGTGCACTAAGTCACCTAATTGGGCCAACTTCTTCTTTTGGAGGCTAATAATTTAAAATAAATTATTCTCTTGAGCCGACTTGTCTTCTAGGGTTATCAGCCAACTATTTAGGGTTTCTCTTGCTTCCCGAAATATTCTAGTCTCTTCAAAGGTTATATGTAGAGGTTAATACCTCCTATTACGAGGACAATCTCTCTATGGCTAGGGTAAACCACAATAGATGGAAACGACTGCAGAAATCAACTCTATYCCAACAACATGCTATATAAACCAATATGAAAGCGAGATAAGAAAGAGGCCTACCTCGTCCAGATGTTAAATGAAGTCCATTGTTGATCACTTGAACCCAAAGATATATACCTGCAACTAGTTCTCAACAAACAAAGAAATAAAGCATATGGTGATAATATAGAAGGTTAGCACATTAGATAGTATAATCCATCAATATATATAACAAATACGCCCATGGATAATAACTCATATATTTGAAAGATATCAATTGGACGAGAAAGGAGTATTTCTATTAATATATGATCAACATAAGTGAAAATATTATAGACTTCTGCATTGGCACGGTTCAGAACCGAGAAACTAAGTTCCTTCCAGCTGGGCCTCCACCACTTCAATCCTCCACCAAAGGAAAGCTCATAAGAGAGAAACAATGAGGTTCTCAATCCATAAGGGAAGAGATTGGGGGCTGAACACTGTGTTCAAACTTAAAGAACAAAGGGATGCAGACTCAGTATGAAGTAAATAATTTATCCAGAGTAACTTTGCTCTCAAAGTTGAATTCTTTCTCCTCTTTCGATAGCTCATAATTGTCCCATTTACAGCCTTCAAAATGGAACTGAAGGGCCGAGTTAGAATGTTTCTAGTATATGGAAGGCCAAGGATCATAGATCCCTTGTCATGACATGGAAACCCAAGATTTGATTTCATTTTTTTGGCACAAATCCCGATGTACACGGGTTGTAGTGGAGCAATCTGCGTATACACATGCTGTATAGTGTGAAAGATGTGTATATGTAGAAAAATATTAATTTTTGTCTATGGATTTTATCAACAGGGAAGACAAGTCTGCATAGGGAAATGGAATAAGGCCCTCTGTGCAAGATTGCATAGGGTGAGGAAAATCTTTCTATAACACCTCCCACAACTACCGTAACATCAACATTTTTTTGTAGAACATGGGTCTTCCAAAATATCCAATTGATCCTCATGAGATAGATCCAAATTATAATGGGTCTGATACAAACATGGGAGATGATGATGATGAGGTAGATGTAAGAGACATTGATGCAGACAACGATGATGATGATGATAGTGATGATGATGATGATCCAATTGCTGGTAGTAGCCAATGACATTGATCACATATACTCCATCATGGAGTTGCTGGTAGTAGCCAATGACATTGATCATATATATTCCATCATGGATCATTGTTGATCTATCGTTATGATGTCTCTTTTCACGTTTACTATCATATGTATCATTTTCACCTGCAGTACCATATTATTGAGTTGTATCATTTTGACTTATATCATTTGGACATGTATACTCTTGACTTGTATCATATTTACATTTATAATTTTGAGTTACATCATTTATCATTTTCACTTATATCATTTGGACATGTATCGTTTTGACTTATGTCGACTGTTGGCCATGTATCATTTTAACATGTTATTGATCTACTGACATATTTGACTTTCACTTGTTTTAGTTATATATGATGATGATATTATCATAATTGACTTGTTAACACACACACACACACACACACATATTGGAAGTGGTTTATGATTTTTGAATGGATATTTATTACGTATGATGATTTTACTTTACTACTCAGGATGGATGTTGTCAAATTCAATTAAATTTCTCCACGAATGATATGACATAAATTTGAAATGCGATATCTTTTTTTTTTAATATTTTCAGAAATGTTATGATATACATTTCAAATGAGATATCTTTTGTTTTTTTTTAAAGATATAAGTTGTTTGACATGATACTTATCTATTATTGGTATATTTGTCTCACTTGTTTTAATTATAGATGATGATCATGTTATAATCATTATCTTGTTATTTTATATATACTGTATGTTGTAGATTTTATTTTGATGGAGATTTAACATGTATAATGATGTTGTTAGTTTGTATGGATGTCTGTTTCCCTAAAAATTATTTATAAATGCTATTCTATAAAATATTTCAAATGAAAAATGACTCACTCTATAATAATATACGTTTTTAAAGGGGCATGGTATATTTAACTAATTAAATTGAAATAAAAAATATTAAATTAATAAATGAAAGCTATAAAGGAAGCAACATGAGTTGTTAAAATGGAAGAAAAATGTGGCTCTAAGATGGAAGTAAAATTCGACATTAAATTGGAAGCCATACTTGGATCTATTTATGGATCTAAGTAGGAAGCCTAATTGGTTGCTTAACAAGAAGCAAAACTGGATGACAATTAAGAAGCAAATCCCAACACTAAAAGGAAGCAAACCCTGGACTTAAAAAAGAAGCAAAACCAGGCGCTAAAAAGGAAACAAACCTTGGAACTAAAATGAATCAAACCATGGAGCTAACAAGGAAGTAATTTTGGAAGCAAAATTCGGTGCTAATTAAGGAGAAAAACATGGTGGCACTTGGGAAGAAAAAAAAGAAGCATTTTTGGAAGCAAAAAAGGAAGTAATAATGGAAGCCAAACCAGAAGCAATCTTGGAATAAAAACTTGGCACTACCTAGGAAGCAAAAAAAGAAGCAATTCAGATAGAAAACAAAGAATTAAAAATGGAAGCAAGTTTAGAAGCAACAAAAGACGCAATCATGGAAGCCATTTTAGAAAAAAAAAAAGACGCATTAATGGAAGAAAATCTTGGCATAATTTTGGAAGCCAAACCAGAAGCTATTTTCGATGCTATACTAGAAGAAAAATAGGAAGCATGATTAAGAGAAACACTAGAAGTACAAAAGGAAGCAGATATGGATGCTACAATTCTAGGTGCTAAATCCAGATCTATATCTGACGCAAAAGTTTAGCTACTCTAGGCGCTAATTATGATACCCAACTGAACACACCATTTGGCGTCGGATTTTACATTGGCCATTGATCCCAATTCCTGCACTCAAAAACAATAAATTTTGTTTCTATTCTAGGTGCTAATGACCTGTTTTGTTATTGTGACCACTTTTTGATTTGGGGGTTGCCTTTTGTGTTTTTTACCCAAAAATATGATAACTTTGTTAATTTGGTAACTTTGTTAATGAAATTAATGCAATCAAATAAATCATCTACAACAACACATAAAAAACATCTTCATGCACAGGTTAAAAACACAACCATAAAAATCATAAGAAAACTCATAAAATAGATAAATACATATCTTTTAAAACGTTTGTGCAACCAGATGCTTGGGAAGGATGTTCCACCTAACCATAGACTTGTTGTTACAGATATCAACAATAAGTCACCCCTGAGATGGGGCTAGGAATCCAAAAGAGAAGGGTGCCTCTCACAATCCACTCACAATTCAAAATCCCACAACCCATTGGTATTATCCTACAACTATCCTGAATTTCCTCCAGCGCTCTTCCTCTTAACCTGCTTAACCTAAGGAATGTAGCCTTTCAATGCTCTCAGTCCATCGGGTGTCCCATTCATTTATCATGGTCTCTTTGGCACAGGTAATCAAGAATCTCACTGCTGATAACTCAAGGGAACTCAATGCCAGGAAAAATAATAGGAAAAATCAACAACAACACTTGTTACTATGCAACTCACTTAGGAGTTAACTCTTTAGGCCTGAAAATGTGTCTCTTCAATATTCATCTCCAGAATGATCCAAAAAAAATTCAACATACTCTATAATCCGCTCCACCTTCTTGGTCTAGCTTCAATTCTCTTTTTCCCTACTCCCTGCTTGTTGTTCATGCCAAAATTCAATGTGTAAAACTCTCTATTCCCCCCCTACAAATTTACTCTATTTCCCAGGATAGTTTATTATACACTCTGCCCAATGTTGATTGTAGTTAAAACCCATGCTTCCAATAACTATGGGATGTGACTTCTACACCTACCCCCCGATAGGTATTCAATGATTGGGATCTCATACACTCAACCATAAAATAGAAGGTTGTCCCAATGATACTAAAATTCATAAATTTGGGTTTGGATTAATACTCATAAACCATTTCCCCCTTACGCCCCTCTTAGACACTCCCTAGGAATTCCATCTCTTGTGGATAAATCAACCCCCATCCATGTCCATATTCCTAGTATCTAATATCACATTATATTTATTAAAAATTAGAAAACACAATTCACATATTACATCAATTGGCCATAGCCATATTCATATCAACATTATACATTAATTAAACTGGGGATTATAATGAGCATGTTACAATCCCCCCTCCCCTACAATTGTTCACCATCCTCGATGCACAACACTGTGCCGAAATACATATACAAATTTACATCATAATATTCTGAAAATAAAATTCTGAATTGTTTTTACTTTCCAATAGTAGCTCCAACCGTAATCTCTCGTTCTTCTCAACCCACTGACCCAAGGAATGCATCCCCTTCACTACCCTTAGTCCCTCGGGTTTCTTTATTCTTTTATCAGGTATATCAACATAGGTTAACAGGAATTATGAGATGTTATTTCGAAATTTTAGTTTCCTAAAATAGAGTCTTTCATTTTCAGCTTCTATTTTCTTCAAAAATGACAAACAATTGTGGGTATTCCTCTCACATACTTTCTTCATGCTCCCAAGTTGCATATTCAGGACCATATCAAGTCCATTAAACCTTTAATATCCCTATGGATTTTTTCTAGAGTAATTTGAATTTTTGGTCCATGATTCATACTAGTTCCACCCATAAATCCCTTTCTTGTTCCACCTGGATCACAATCCAATCAATTATGTGGTTAGGGTCAGCCACATACTTCTTTAATAATGACACATGAAAATAATTATGCACTTTCATGGATGCAAGCAATACTATCATGTATGCAACTAACCCTATCTTTTCTAAGATTTCAAAAGGCCCACAATATCCTACTGCCAATTTTGGGCAACAACCCAATTTTATCGAACTTCTTTTGGTTTTCACTTTTAGGAAAACATGTTCTCCCAATTTAAAATCTCTAACAACTATATTATTGTCTACATAACACTTCTTCCTGTCTTGGAAGGCTTTTAATTCCATTTGATCTTTGGCATATGCTCTTCCATTTCTCTCAACAAATTTGACCCAACGATATCTCTGTTTGCTGGATTATCCCAACTCACTAGTTGTTGATTAAGGTTGGTTGTCATTAATGTCAACCCTTGAAGAAATCCCGATAGCACAAAGGTTTGGGTAATGGACACAAGTTTGTTTGATGTACATATGACTCCCTATTTTCTTTTCATGGTTAATGATAAGTACAAATGGATGAAATCCAAAGTGGTCCCCTTATGGTGAAAGCCCTCACGGGAAGATGCTTTGCGGATTGAGTTATCTTAGAAGTATGGTTAGAGAACCCATTATTATTTGTGGAATAATGAGATGAAGGTAAGTGAATTTTTCAATGAAACTATCCTATATGGATATTTATTGTCATGCCATTTCCGATGGTATGTGGAACGTCACATAACTCCTCATGGTTAGAGAGTTATGGCCATGAGAAATTGGAGAACCTAGGTTTGGGTAATGGGCCCAAGTTTGTTTGATGGATAATTTTACGAGTTTTGATATATTTTCAGGTAATACTATTCTATATGGATATTACATGTCATTCCATTTCTGGTGGTATGTGGAATGTCACATAACTCCTCACGGTTTGAGAGTTATGGCCTTACGAAGTTGGATGACCCTCATATGTCATCTAGAAGCCCCAAAAGGTCAAAGTAGTCAAAGTGGTTTAAGAGATTTTAGAAGGTAAATAACAAAGTGAAGTGATGAGTGTACTATATTTCAAAGTGAATACAAAATAAATTATTTAAATAATAAATTTAATGGAGAAATTAGAAGTGGGTTAACCCTAAAATAAGGAAAGTGGGCAAAGTGACTTAGAAGATGTTTTTAAGGAAGCTACTTGGAGAGTATAAATAAGAGGAAATCCTCTCTCATTTTAGATTACACTTGAGAATATTGAATATATATAGGTTTCTGAGGTAACCAAAGGATATCTAAGCCTAATTTCAGAGGGAAGGTGAAGAAAATAAGGCCAGAATTCAAGGGAGGATAAATTCTTTTGATGATGCTTTCTAAGGTATGTTATTTAAAGGTCATCTCACCATTTTCACAATAACATTTTTTCTAGAATGATTCAGACCGTGAAATTTATATGACATTGAGGAAACATATCCAAGTATCTATGGTAAAAAATTTAGCTTTTGGGTTGTTGTATTTTTGGATTTACACTCCGTGGAAAATAGGGTTTGTGGCTAGTCCTGAAACTAGTCTAAAAAAAGTGTTTCGGGTAAAAACGCCATAAATTATTCATAATAGATCCAAATTCAGTAAGACCAAATGTGTTGATTAGAGTAGAGTTTTTAGTATCCTGTGTAACATTTTCAGATTGATTCAACAAATATTCCATGCGGGGAATTCTCTATAAGGTCTCTCTCTAGAATAAACCAAAATTCAACAAGGTATGTCATTTTTTCTATAACTTCTTTTTTGAGAGGTTCCAAGTAGTGAAACTTGGAGGAATTTAATAAAACACATTGAATAACATTGTATATCAGTTTCATATATTTATTCATTACATGTACAAAGTTATGATTATTTCAAGTTAGGGTTGTTGACTAATCCAAAACTAGTCATGTGAGACTAAAGAAAAGTTTGATGAAAATGCCAGTCTCTTGTTGTTAAAGTTAAGGAAGGTTTGCAGGTATGTGATCATATACACCAGGTCTATTACATAGTTACAAATCATATTTTGATGATGAAATTGATGAGGGATTTTGGTTAAGGTACATGCTGGGTACATGGTTGAGACAAGTAGTTGATGAGTTGGCACATACATGAGGTGTATTGTTAAGCCCTAATGTTGGCTCATTACCCCTTAATTGGGGCATATTAGATTAGTAATGCTATTTTATTTATGTCAGATTTAGGCCATTAGTTGTAATTTATATTAGTAATGTTATTTTAATTATGTCGGCTTTAGGCCATTATTTGTAATTATACCTCCTAGTCTTCTATATATACCAAGGAGACATTTTCATTTTGAATCATCTGGTACTTGAACATTTAAGTGGGGTAAAAGGAGGTTGCCCCCTCGAAGAGGCTTATTATCTGAAATTATCTCTTTTTCAAGGCGTTGAGTACTTTTTCTGAGGTTTTTATATGCTATATTGATGTTTGGTTCTTAAC
>JASDQU010736870.1:6274-18616 GCA_032191745.1 Picea mariana
ATTTCACACTCCTATCGTCCATTTATACTATTGTACCTAGCAGTCCCATGTTTGACCTATTCATGGTCAGTAACTGGTTTATGTCATCTTAATTTAATATGGTGATTTACAAAAAAATCAATGTTGATGAGGTCCGTGTAATAGAATATTTCCAAATTTAACGAAATATGTGTTCCACACATATATCTCTTTTAAACTTTGACAGAATCATGATCATGCTTGGTGAAATGATCACTCACACACGTGCCTTCTTAACTTAAATGTAATCACGATCATGCTAGGAATAAACATAGTAATAAATACCATAAGTGACTAGAAGGGCAGCTCTTGGGCGATAGGTAACCATACTTTTCTTTTATGTTCAAACAAATTCATCACAGAGAGGACACATAGAGAATCGACCAAGAGATGGTTTTTGAAGTGAGGGAGCCAATGCCCTTAAAATTTACACAATCATTAAACCCAAAATCTTGACAAACCCCAGGAGGTGCCAGAGGAAGCAACTCAGACTCCAAGTTGATCTCTTTAGAAATTAAATGCAGAGAGGCAACGAAAGTCTTCTTGACTTTAAAAAAACACATAGAGCTCATAGTCTTTTACATCCTCAATAATTTACCACCGAGAAACAACCACATACCACAACATAATCTTGAAAAAAAAGAGATTCATGCTCTTTAAAAACACCACAGTCCTTCAACTTATAACCTCGGGATTTTGACATAACCATAAGAGAATGTACGAGTGGAAAATAAGGTGATTCGAGCTAAACAACACAGGCACACACAGATGCCTCTAAAAAATTTTTGCAGAGAGGAACGAGGGTTAATTTAACAATTAAGGGTACTCGAAAACAAGGAGAGACCATGTCTCTTTCCAACACCCAGGAGGTCGATAAATTTTGAAAACAATTGACAATAAGGCCATACAACATAACAACCGTCATTATAGCAGAGATGAGAGGAGTGGGTGTGAAAACCCTTCATGAAAAGAATGTCATAACGTAAATCATATCCATTTGATACATACAAATGCCTCTATTAAACATTTTGGGCCAACCAAGATTGCACTGTGAAAGATTTCAGTGAAATGACAGTAAAGAATGATTCATCAAACAATAGCTCAGGGCTTAGACAAAAGAACCACGCCACTGTCGACTATTGCATTGCAACTTGGATAAAGAATCACAACAACGATTGAGAGGGAAAAAGAGTTAATCCCAATTGATACACAGAATGGTAGTTAAACCCCTCAACCATAAAACTCAGAGCTCGTTGCAACATTGTTACCATTTTTCATAGAGAACCATCATAAAAAACCAAGCTGACCAAGTAAAAAACCAATGCACAAACTTTATAATCACTAACACTCATTACTTCGCTTACAAATGCCAACATTTTGGAGTAATCACAGAGAACCCAGAACACAATATTGACACTCAGTCAAAAACTAAAGAAAACATAGAACAGATGCAATCCTGAGCCACCATTTGATTCATAATACAGAGAGTCCATCATGGATGGAAAGAAAAGATCCATACCTGTGATAAAATCGCTTCAATGACAAACTGGTCGAGTTTTCCCCTTTCAATATTGAAATCACGGAGCTTCCACAACCAACAGAGCAACAATGCAACTATGCTAGGGTGACAGCCTCAAGGGAGGTTTGGAGTGACATGCAGTAAATGCACATCATTTTGTTACTTGGACCTATTCAATTCCATGTATGAGCCAACCCATTAACATAGCATCCACCATTAAAATCAAACCATATCCAATCTAAAATTCAGTGCCATATCCTTTGCATAGATTCGATACCATATCATTTGTATAGTGTGCCACTCGAGACATATCATAACTATATGTTAACTGTATGCCATAACTTCAACAATAATAATATATTAACATTACCATATGTGCCTTCATATATACCCTTTAACAAAGCGCATAGTATAACAGCTAGGTCCACCATTTCACATTTGTCACAAGGTTTATGTGTAATCTTTTGTCATAGCTCTAACACTTATACATAGTTTTTTCTTTTTGTTTTGATCAAGCTCCCATTTTACTATCTCTTTCATAAATCATATATGGATCATTGTTATAACATAACATAGCACCTGTAAACAACATAATCCCCATACCCATGGCATTGCCTTGTACCGCAAGTAAATTTCAACGACATTTAGCAAAAATGCATCAACTACCTTTTAAAATATCAAATGAAACCAAGACTACATCATCAAATGTATAGGAATGTGTAGGAAACATCATAACAACAACAACATATAAGAGTAACATGTCTATCCTTTCTCCTCTAGTCTACAAGGGGGTCCCACCTACTAGTTAAATATTATTATCATAAATAAATAATAGTGTTTAGCAATCCTTTGCGGGAGAAATTCATCGTTGCGATTTTAATCGTCAAAAAATTGGTGAATCCACAGAGAAATCTATTTCCAATAGATTAAGAACTCATAATTTCTGGTTTTGCAGATCATTAAACTTCATATCAAGAATATATACATCATAATGATTATGCAACAGGGGGAAGTGAGAGGATTTATGGGAAAAATGACTGGGATTTTGGGAATAAATCATGGAAAGTGTTAAGTATGAGGGGGTTTGTCCCTGTAAGAATAATCATTCGATTAATCATATTAAAGTGTTCTTGACTTCAAGGAGAATTTTTTTTGGTATGCTCTTTTGAATCTTGGAGCGGATGGAAGAAAAGGGAAAGTAGAAGAGGGATAAAACCAACTATCTTATATAACAGCGGTTGAAGCAAATAACAATTTCAATGATGATTTTAAGAGGAACATAATGACAATTGTGTAACCTAATTGTTATTGATTAACAATACTTTGCAGAATAGCATCGTTGTGGAAAAAATGATCTAACATTTTATTTTGACAAGAAATGAAGTCAAATAAAAGAAACAAAATAGCAAAAAAAATGACATAGCGGAAATGAACCATAAGAAATGAAATAACAAAAATGTAAAATAGAAGCAAATAAAACAAACTATAATACAGAAAACATTCCATGCAGTGTTAAAACTTTCAATTTGGTTCCATGTAGTGTTTAAAGTGGGAACCGTTAGTGCTATAGGAAAATGATCGCTCTTGTAAGTCCTTTAGGATGTAAGAATTTATGCCCATGACAAAAGCGATCTTAAAAGGACCCAGCCATAATTTTTGGAACTTTGAATGCCTTCCTCTATTAGCATGAGTTGAATCCCACAACAATACCTTCTCATTAACCTTAAATTTGGCATCCTTGACACTTTTGTTGAAATATCATTTAATAGTCTGTTGTCTTCTCTTTTCATTATCCAAGGAAAACGTCATTTGCTCCTCTAAATCCAAAAGTGCATTCATTTTTTGAGAAAAATCAGAAGAATTTAATTCTTCGACCTGTAGCATTAAAATTAGGGAGGAAAGTTACAGATCGGTAGGAAGAATGGCTTCTTGACCATAAACAACATGGAAAGGAGTGCAACCTGTGCTCACCTTGGTGGTAGTGTGATTTTCCCAAAGGGCGTAAGTGAGGAGAGTGTGCCATTGAGAAGGCTTGTCTTCAATGAGCCTCTTGATAATTCTAACGAGATTCTTGTTGTTAGACTTGGCCTGCCCATTACCTTGGGGATAATAAGCTGATGAGGTAAAATGCTTAACCCCCAATTTAGCTAAAAATTGGGTTAGTTTAGCAGAAATAAAAGCGGGACCATTGTCTCTAATGATTTCCAAAGGAAGACCAAATTTGGAAAAAATATTAGTTTCAAGAAAAGAAATCACCTGCTCATCCTGCGAATGCTTAAGAGGGACAAGTTTGGTCCATTTCATAAAATAGTTTGTGGCTGTCAAGATAAAGGCTTCCCCTACTGAAGATGGAGGATTAATAGGACCAATAAAGTCCAAACCCCATTTTGAAAAAGGAAATTCATGGAGAACATGTTGTAAAGTCATAGAAGAAAGACGTTCTTTCCCAACAAACTTCTGGCACTTGTCACAGGATCTTGAAAAAATATAAGAATTACGAAATATTGAAGGTCAATAGTACCCTTTACTAATAATCTTAAAAGAAGTGGTTTTAGCAGAAAAGTGATCTCCTATATGAATAACAGAATTTGAAGATCCATGAGTCTCTTGCAACAATTTGTGTGCTTCCTCATTGTTCACACAGTGAAGTAACATACCATTGGTAGATACCCTAAACAAGAAATCTCCTATAATGACGTATCTAGCAGATGCAAGGTGGGGCCTTCTTATTTGATGAGTATCAAAGTTATCCAAAAATATTTGATTTTGCAAGTAATACACCAGATCTCTATACCAAGGATGTTCAGACACATGAAGGATTTGATTGTCAATGTAAAACAATGTTGATAGAGAGTTATCTTGTTCATCAATTTCTTCACTCATTTCAGCATGTTGATCTAATTGAAAGGCTAAGTCATGTCCCTTGATAGTTTTAGAAGTCATGATGGTTAGATCATGATCTTGAATCTTGGAAATCCAATGTGCAAGATTTCTTGAAAGATAAGTTCGTGAGAGTAAAAACTTGACAATAGGTAAAGTAGCTTTTATGAGCGTATGCTTACCTAAGATGAACTGGTGAAATTTGTCAACAACTTTAATGAGACCGAAAGCATGTTTTTCAATAATACTGGCCCTATTCAATGTGAAAAAACCAATGCATAATCTAACCTGACTTGTTTCTTTTCGAACGGGAACCAAATTAGAAACCCACTCAGAATACTTAGCAGGGAAAATCATCCCAGCCTTCAAGAGTTTTTCGAACTCCTTTCGAATAGTTTCTTCTAGTGCAGGGTTAGCGGGTCTTTGTTTCTCTCAAACTGGTTTTATTTCCTCCTTGATAGGAATGGCATGATCTATAAGAGCAGGATCAAAACCATGAAGATACTCATAAGACAAATCAAAAACATCTTGAAATTCACCAAGCAACTTAGTGAACTTCATTTTTTCTTCATCAGAACATTGGGCACCTATTTTAACATTCTTTGGACACTCAAGTGTTCCAATGTTCAATGAAATGGTTTCACTCACTTTCCTTTTTGACTCCTATTCTTTATTTTTTTCTTTGTTTCCTACATCACTCAATGAAAATGAACTTTCTAGAGGAGTCATTCCCTTAGGAATTTTGTTATCTTCCATTCATATAATTTCCCTAGGCTTATAAGGTTCATTTTGGATGAAAGTATAGATGCTCTCATCACTAGGGAAGACCTTCCATGACTCTACATTGTTAGGGATTTTTGAACGATACAAAGATTGAAAGGTGCAATCAGGTCTTTGTGGAAGAAGTTGTCGAGTAGGAGTGGCTGCAAAAATAGCTAACCTGTCAGCCATTGAATTCAACTCCCTTTTAACATGAGTGATGCTGAAAGATAACAAGTTCGAGATAAGTGCCTAAACAGTTTGGGTGTAGTGTTTCATTAACTTGTTGCTAGGAGAATATATCTTACGTATAAGGTTTACAACTAGTTCGGAATTCCCAAAAACTGTAAGGTTACTACAACCTAGATTATAGGCATTTTCAATGCATAGCAGTAATGCTTCAAATTCAGTGACGTTGTTTGTGCAAGCAAATTCTAACCTATAGGAAAGGTTATGAATTTTACCCACAGGAGAGTACAATATAATACCAGCACTGTTTCCTTCATTGGAGCATGAACCATCAAAGTGCATATGCCACATCCCATCTTCTATGTTGATTTGTTCCAAGGTAATGTTGTCCTCAATTGCGAAGATGGAATACACTCCTAGGTCCTCCTCGATATAATCCACATCAGGCCATGGGACGCTTTCTATGTAAGGTGAAATTCTCCCCTCCTTTAGGACTATGATGTTTTTACCATTCTGAGGAATTGATAAGTGTGTCCCATTGAGTGAGAGGTATCCACCCGTCAAATCTTTCCAATCTCTTCTTAAGATGATCGAGTAATTACTCACTAGCATATCAATTACCTAAATATTAAGTGTTGTCCTTATTTTAGGATGTGTGCACAAAACCAAGGTCATGTCCTTGATTTTACCTATGGTCGTTTGTTGTAAACTATTATAAGAGAGCATGCTTCTGGAATTTTCATTTGTACAAGACATGCCTAGCTCTTCCATAATAATCTTCAACATTACACTTGGGCCCGAACCGTCGTCAATGAGACAACAATGGGCTATTTTTTCCATAATATTTACAGAAATAAAAACCGGTGGATTTTTTATAGGGTGTCTAAAGTTATGTACACCTATTTTATTTACAGTTGAATCCTCTTCATCTACCTGTTCAAAGAGGTTGGCTACAATGGAAGCTTTTCCTTCCATGAAATTTTTCAGATGCTTTTGTTGCTCAAGGACGAAAACCATGTCCAAGAGGGTAGCATCAGCTTTAATATTGGCCAATCAATTGAGAATGTTTTATTTGGAAGAGGGAAGAGGGGAGATAGTTCCTTCACTGTCAGAAGCTTTAGAAGCCTAAACAATAGCAGTTGGTGAATATGAGCTTGGTATTTAAGAAGTGTGAGGAGGATCATATTTACCTTTCAGAGCATAGGATTTATTCCTAGTATTTATGATCATAACATCCTCTGGCTCTGCAAAATCTAGAACAATGATAGTAGTCTCATGCATTTTACAAAATATTTTATCTCTGGCACTCTTCTTTGCCTCACACGTACTTTCCTCATGGTGTTCCTCACAAAAGTTACACCAACTACGAGGCATGATGTCTTTAGGTTGAAAGTTGTTTTCATTAAGATTCTTAAAGGGTGGTGAAGAAGAAAATGAAGCCCCAGGGGTAAGAGAGGGGGCATTTTCTTTTCTCTCATATGCTATCATTTGATTATTCATGTCTTGTACAAGTTGTAAGAGGGCATACATAGCCATCTGTTTAACTAAATCTCCCTTAGGAAGACATGTTCATTCAAGTTATTCTTCATACTCTAAACAAGTATGCAAAGAAGAACCAAGTTTATCAATGGCCTTCTCCTCAATCCTATGATAGTAGGGGGAAGGTAGAGCATTATAATAATGCATGAAAGTGGCTTGGTTCTAAGGGAGAATAAGTACAGGAATTTGGTTATATAATTTGGTGAAACGCAAGTTGAAAGACTTGATAGTCTCACCATCCTTATAAGAAATGTTATTGTACTCTCGTAACTACTTGGCTAGGCTTTTGGACTACCCATAGCTACACTTGAACCAATAGAATAACTCCGCCCAAGTAGAAATAATCTTGGGAGGAAGGTCAAATAAATTGGTCGCAGCCTTCCCTTCATGGGAACTAACAAATAAGTGCATACAAGTGTCATTTTCATTGGCTCCTATGTTTTGATAGACATTAGAAAATTCCACCAAGTGTTCATTCATAGTGACCGTGTTATTCCCTGAAAATCTAGGGAGATGATCTATGAATTTAGGAAGTGGAAAAGTAGCAGGTGCAAGGTTAAGAGGGGAGGAAACATGTCACGTAGTATTGTAGCATCTTCTTCAAACTAAAAAATCCCATTCTTTTTAATGACTTTGGCGGAATTTGTAGTAGATTGGACAAGGACTTGATGACTATACAAGCTACCAATCACTAACGATGTTGAAGTCTAAGATGAAGAAGCACCTCCAGTGCCACCAGAGCCACCATTAGATGCCATATTGTGAATGATAGGTAAGGGAGAGAAAGACGAATTGGATAAATCAGACAAAGTTCTCCTTAGAGTACTTTTTTGGACTAAGAAAACAATGTTTATTCTTCCTATTACAACAATAGGATTGATCTAAGGTGATAAACCTCTTCTTCTCCTAGAGATACGAGGGTTTAAGGACATGAAAAGAAGATCAAAACTGTAGGAAAAATAAATCTATGGTTGATTCCTAGGTTGTCTTTGCCTAGCTTCCCAACATTCTTGGACACTTATGTCTTGCTCAATCACTTCCCATGAGCGTCCAGTCTCAACCTAGGTATTAGAGGTCTCTAAGATGGTATTAAACAAGGTTAAAGCAATGTTGGTCTAATCTTTAAGACCGGGATCAATACTGGGCTACCTTGCAACAGATACAGTCATGAAGAAAAGAAACAATCAAAGAATCGAAAGCAACAATATAAATAAATTCAATGAAAATCAAGCTTATAATCAATCAGAGAGATATTGAAGACCTCCCCAGTATGGTTTCCAAATAAATGTTTAGGAAAAGATATGAATTTATCTTACTCAAGCATTTTCAAATATTTCTTGGCTAATATAAGATAGTCGGGAATATTACCCTATTTTTATAGCCTCAAAAGTTTTTCCCAATCCACAAGTATTAATTACAAGGGCTTAGGCTGATTTTTTGAAATAAAATATTATTGCAAAATATAATATTTTTATGTAATTTTATGAACATAACAGATTGCAGAAAGTAAATGTGGAGATCAAAAGCAAAAATACCATGTTACATATTAACACATGTGAGACTGAATAGAAATCGCTTTATTTAATTCCAAGAAATCAAAAGAATCGTTCTCTTTACAAAAATCCCTATAGGGGCATGGACCAAGGTCAAACTTAGATATACCCGATGAAAACCATACAAAAGGACTCTGACAAGAAGTAAAAACTAAACTTTAAAATGTGGATCATCTTGTCACACACTGTTTCTCACTTGACTCTGCATAATATCATTTATCATTCATGAAACTCAATTCATAAATAGACAAGTATACACAAACTATTAAAGATAGATCAACACCTCTGAAACAAGCATCTGAATGATATGGTTCAACTTTGAACTTTGTTGTCTACAATAGGACCATGCTATCATAAAAGAGAATTAGGATTTTAATGAATGAAAACTGAACTATCGCAATAAAACAGAAGAGCAAACCTTAGTACGCTTTCTCCTTCTATTCTCCCCTTGTTCTTCCTTCTCACTTGGATTTTATGCATTCCAAATTAGTTGAAGTAGTTCAAATACCTCATTTAGTCAATTTAACTAAAACTTAACTAATCTTTAGTTTAGGGGGAGAAATAATAATATTAATAATTAAGGGTCTTTTAGTTAAATATTAACTAGCAGGTGGGACCCCTTGTGACTCCCTTTATTTCTTAACAAAATAAACATAATTAGACAATCAATCAAACACATGCCTCCTTGTGGCTCCCATAATTTTTTTCACAATTTGAATTTAAATACCAGAGATATTTCAAATTATATCCAAACATGTAAATAGCCACAATATCCAAAAATATTTTGTCGTCCAAAAATTTCAGCAATCCACTGTCCTCAATAAATCAATAATAAACACATAATTAAAAACCATATTTTCCACTTTGAGAGGAAAATTTTCCTTTGATGCTGCTATCTCCTTTTGACTTCCATGAATTATCCTTAGGTTGGGTAGAACCTTGAGGCTTGATCTCACTAATGACATGAGAGCAGTCATCCCTCAAGTGCATACATGAGGATACTGACTTGGCTGAGTCACTTGAAGGAGAGAAGGGAGAATCAACAAATTTACCTTTATCATGCACATGGTGAGCCTCAGTTTTGAGTTGTTTCTTGCATGGGAGGACTATATAGGTGAGTCTGCAGGGTAAATATAAAAAATTGGATTAATAGGTGGAGGAGGAGGAGGTAATAACAAATTTGGCCAGCCACAATGGTGGGAGATTGTTGGGTGAACAATCTCTTGCCATCCATCATTGTCAGGAACTTCAGGTTGAAAATATATGCAGGGAGGCACAAGGACACCAAGAACATGCTGGGTCTAGAAGGGAGTCCTCTTTGGTCTAGGCTGGACTATCCCTTGTCCAATCCAATTGAAAAATCCATCTTCAAAGAGCTAGTTTAACTCTTGAGGATCGACATCGAAATTTATTGAGAATCTGGGCCTTCTAGGCCCTATGTTCCAGTTTCCTCTTCCCCTATTGTTTCATCCGTGACTTCCTATGTTGAATAAGCTCATCATGTATGAAACAATTATTAGCAACTAGCTCTAAAAATACCATACATGACATTCTCTTGATATGAAACAAAGTTTGGCTCAACAATTAACATCATACCCATGCAATCCAATCCATAAAATTTATTTAATAATTGTCAAATGAGCAGGGGGTGAAATATGGTTCATAGGATATCTGGCGGGATTGTAATAAGAGAAAAATTGATATCATGACAGGGAGTAAGAACATGATTACTGCTCGACAATTCATTAAATAATTGACTATGAAAACAATACCAAAACATATCAGCTGCCATCTATCTCTGTGTTATTTTTTAATAACTGCCATACAGCTTTTTAATTTAATTTTAGTGAACATGGCGTGCAAAATGAATTTGGGATCCTGAGGGGATTTATAATGAGTGAAAAAGTGAAGAAAATGAGAGGGAATTAACGGATATTGTTTATAAAATAAATTAAATCAATCAACTATCATAACTCTGTTTTAAATTCAATCCAAAAAGCATCCACTTCCAAGACCAAAACATTCATTGTTTCTCAATTGCATACAAACTGTTTGTTGTCTCAATAAGACAATTTAATTTCCCGGAAATATTCAATTTATAAAAATCTGTGTATTATGACTTATGAAAACATTTCCAATTCAATAGTAACAATGTAACCATTCTAACCAGAGTATTGGATGTGCTAACGATGATCTCTTCTTCTTCTTTTCTAAAACAACCATAATATGCATAGTGATTCCATTGTTATTTATATTCAATATCCATCCCTGGGAATCAAATAATAATATACCCAGGATTAACCATCAATACTCAATTGCCATCAAACAACAACAAAAAATGGGCCTGATTTAACCACACATAGGTTCCCTTAAAAAAAGACAGACTTAAGAGCATGCTCAATGAACCAATCATATACGCAGGTCTTCAATCATGCAATTGACATAATCTTGATTCGACGACAATAGTCAACCCAAAAAATGTAACCCTGATCTTGATCTCTATGTGAATTAATATGTATAGTCTTTCTTTTAAAACAATCATAATATGGACGGTGATTCCCATAGAACGATATTACCCCACACAGGTATCTCTTTTAAACTTTGACAGAATCATGATCATGCTTGGTGAAATAATCACTCACACATGTGCCTTATTAAATTAAATGTAATCATGATCTTGTTAGGATTAAACAGAGTAATAAATACTATAATCGACTAGAGGGGCAGCTCTCAGGCGGTAGGTAACCATACTTTTCTTTTTTGTTCAAACAAATTCAGCACAGAGAGGACGCACAGAGTGTAATATCCCCAAAAATAAATTATTATTAAAATTTTGTATACACTTGGGAATTTATTTTTGTTTTTGGCAAATTTGAATTTGGAAAATTATTTCCATTTATGGAAATTCCTAATTTAGAATTTGGTTAATTGTAATTAATTATTTTGATTGTTGGGCAAAGATTTGATTTGCCCAACCAACTCTTTGACTATGACACTTGTAAGAGACAAATAATTTTTATATCTATTGTTGAGGGACAAATGGAAAAACCAGGTTGAAATCAGCTAACCATGACTCCATGAGTGAGGAATAGGCTTGAACTACCTCAGGTTTGAATTTTACAAGTGGAAAATCAGGAATTTGACCATTGGAAACCCCTGAAAATCAGGGATTTGTAAAGCTGTGAAAATTCCCAAGGGGAAAAGACCTAGGAACAATATGCTTTTTCATAAATAACATATGGGAGGAGGTAGGACGTTGCCTAGTATGCTAGAGAAAAGAATATAACTTGTTGTTATGAGTACTGGTTTCTGAGTGTGAGGCAAGGATAATTTTCTGATCTGAAAAAGAGGACTATAGCTAAGGAGGAGTTTTGGAGTTCACCCTCATGGATTCATGGTCAGGCTAGAGGGTGAACGGAGCAAGTAGATTGGTTTTTTTGTTCTATGGTTGGGTGGAACTTGGCTATTCCATTTGTTGTTTTAGCACTTTGTTCAGATATGTTCATCTACTCTTCCCCGGTTGAATGTTTTGTTGATTAATAGTTGGTAGAATAATTTTACTTAATTCTGGATAAATGTCCTATTGATTAATGATTGATAGAATACATCTACTTGTGTTGGTAGAATGAAATGAATTATGGAAAATCTTTTACAGTTGAATTTATTCAGTAATTAGAGTTAAGAGAGCTATTGTTTATGATAGTTGTTGGTGATTATGTGAAAGTTTCTTATTCAAGTGACATACTCTCTGAACCGCAATAGGAATGTAGATTCAAGTATGAATATGCTTAAAGATTTATTATAGATTGCTACAGTTTGAAGAATATTAAGTAAATACCTATAGGAAAATCTATGTATACTTTTATAGGTTGTAATAAATCTACA
>JASDQU010736870.1:42258-52415 GCA_032191745.1 Picea mariana
AAATTAAATCAACATATGTGCCTGAGACAGGGAGTTGAGAAGTCCATTGTATAATTGATAATATCAGGAGGCTCCACTCACAATGGAGTTAATCACGAGGTCGCACGAAGTTGGTTGAAGGGATAACCTCTTGATACTCACCTAGCGTCAGAGATATTTCTGTGGATTTATTCATATTTGGGGATCTTGCTAGTACCCATACCTCTATGAGAGGTAGTGATTTCAAGGTTTTGGGCTTTGCTACCCTTCCCATATGGTGATCTACACTTATGACTACTCGCCTGTGCATCGGTTATACAATGGTTTATTAATTGCTTGAATTAGGTATCTCATAGGTTATTTGTGGGGGTTATTCTACTTGTATCATGGATCAGATAAGGGTCGGACTACACACAACCTTTATGGAGGATTACCTCTTCGGGGGGATCTGACTGAATGGTTGTTAAGCCCACGAGGGCCCCTATAACTGATTTTTTTACCTCCAAACTTTAGCGGGGAGTCTCAGGTCCCTCTTGGATGAGACATACCTTCTTTAGCGAGGGAGGCCACTCAGCCACTTTACCCCATTTTCATGCATATTGGTCATTTGACTTTTTGGTATGCTATTTGATTACTAGTTGGCCTTAAGATTTTATACTGAGTTCTCTTTATCATGGATAATAGGGTTCCTTTGGCCCCCTCATTTACTTTTACCCCCTCCATGACGTTCATGGGGGTAAATTTGTCCATTGTTTATAATGGTATGCATAATTATGGTACTCAGTCAATGCCTTGGGTCTCTGATCATTTTTCTCATGGTATGTCTAATATGAATTCGTACTTTCCATCCTCTGTCTCACCTCCATATGAGAATACAAGTTTTTGTTCTGGGGGCATGATGCCTCCTTCTTTTCCCTCTCTGTTTGGTGGGAGTCATATCCTTCAAACACCTCTTACGGTAGGAGGTTGGAATCTTCCTTCCTACGAATCCACTATGCAAGAAGTAAGTGCCCAATTAAGCAATAATTCTACTTGTTACACTCCATCCACTTATCCTTCTTCAGCTATGTCAGTTCCTACAAACACTTTTCCCATGGCGGACCTCCATCTGCCCTTCGGTGTTTCATCCGGGGGGAATTATTTTTATATTATGGGCAACCCCCCTCATTAATCTCCTTCGTCTGGGGGAAACATATATCCTCACATGAGTATCCCTTGTCATGTCGCTTTCTCTTCGCAAGCGGCTTCCTTAGTGTCAATGTCCTTACAACCTTTTATGTATCAGTATGGAGGAGGATACTATCCTTCTAGATAGGGACAGGGTGTAAACCAGGATCCTTCCTAGCTTGCAATTTCTCAAAACCAATATTTCATTGGACCTTGGTCTCAAATGTCGCAATTCACTACTGCCACAAGTCTAGTCACTACATGTCATACTAGCGTTATATCACCAACATCTGCTAGCCATGTTGGAGATTGGTTGACAACCTCTGTGAGTCATGTTGAAGACCTACAACCAACCACTACAAGTCATGCTAGGGGCACAAGTCCAGTCACTCCATGTCATACTGGAATTATATCACCAACCTTTGCTTGTCATGTTGGATATTGGTCGACAACCTCTACGAGTCATGTTGAACACCTGCAACTAGCCGCTACAATTCATGTTGGGGGCACATGTCTAGTCACTTCTAGTCACACTACACATCCATCACCAACCTCTGCTAGTCATGTTGGGGATCCATCACCAACCTTTGCTAGTCATGTTGGATATTTCCTACTAGCCTCTACAATTCATGCTGGGAGCATGTCACCAACCCCTGCAAGTCATGTTGGGGGCATTCATATGATTGAGAAGCCTAGATGTCTCAGACGTAAGCCTAGATTCTTTTGCAGGACTTGTGAAGGAAGTCACCTTACTCGTTTGTGTCCTGTTACTACTGGGATACCAGAAGCGTGGGGCTCACCTAAGGGCCCTTTGGGTTCTGAGGCATCTATGGTTTCACAACACTCTGCTCCTTCTTTGGTTGATACAACAGTCATGCTGATGCAATCTTCAGCTGACACCCCTTTTCCTTTAGGGGCTGATGTGTCCTTTGACCTTGTTGTCTCACATCCTATTCAACCTGTGGTCATGTCGATGCAATATTCAATCGACACCTCTCCTATGTTCGAGGGTGATGCATCTCTTAACCTTGTTGTCTTGCATCTTGTTGAACCAATGGTTGTGTTGATGCAAATTTCGACCGACAACACTCCCTTTTTTGAGGGTGATGCACCTCTTGACCTTGTTATCTCGCATCCTATTCAACCAATGGTTGAGGAAGAGGTCGTATCAATTCAATCTTCGATCAACCCCACTCTTCTCCTGGAGAGTGACAAGTCTAAGGAGGCAGTCGCGCCAATGCAATTTTTGGTCGATCCTGCTCTTCTGGTTCTAGTTCTATACCTTATATGCCATGTCTTTAGCATTTCTAGTACTTCACCTTCTGAACAAGAGAGAGTTTTACTCTTCCCTATTTCTCTCCCTCCAAGTCGTGATGAGGTTCCCTTTGATTGGGATGGTCTTGTGGGGTATCCAATGCCTCTGCCTATGTCTTTTCCAGGAAGAGCCATTATCCAATATAACACGGAGACGATAACCTTCGTTATAAATATTTCCTCCTTGATTTCGAGAGATTTGGGTCTTCTGAAGTTTGTGTCGGTTCTTCATAAGATACTGACATTCCACAGAAGGTTTGCACGGGAGCCTTGGCCTCCCCTGTGGCTTGTCGCCTAGCATTTCCCAAACGAGTCTTAGTTAAGCTCTTTTCCGACTCGTATAAAAACCAAAAAGATGGTCGAGTGATTTTTCCCTTTCACACTCATTAAATTGGATTTGAAAGTTAATGAGTCTTAGTTAATCTCTTTTCCAACTCATTACCAAAAATAGAAAAGATCGCTGAGTGAACTTGTATTTTTCACACTCGTAAATTGGATTTGAAAAGACGTCTATTTGGCACAAATTTACCCCTTTTTCACACCAAGTAGACTACAAGACATAAAAAATGATATTTTTTGGTGTTAAGTTGTGATTGCATCTCATGCCCTCACTTGTAGTATTGAGTCTTTAGTCGGTTCTCGCTTTGTGTTACAAACCGTTGCCTAAGCAGTTTTTGTATCCTCAACCAAGCAAAGCCTTGTTTATATCCTTTGCAATTTGACACCCTATACCCTGGAGGAAACATCACCTCGAGTGTCCATCTCCCGCATGCATTTCCTTGCATTAAGCATAGGTATGTTCCACTACTGCAACTATTTGTTCTTACTTACAACACTCGTTTCCTTCTCTGTATCATAGCATTCATTTGTTATGAAAAAAAAAAAGACGGCCGGGAACGAAGTACTATATTATAGTTGGAAGCAGTCGTGTCTCCTTTGAACATAGAAAAAAATTATTGAGTCCTTGTGTCATCGTAATTTTGGGTTTAGGATGGCCTTAGGAAGCTGATCTCGTTACAGAGTTTTCTCTACCGACAGGTTACTCTTCCAGTCCCTATAGAGAACGTTATTGATGCCTCGTGCATCTAATAGTCACATCATTGAGTCTATGCTTTTGGATTCCACCATGTGTCTCATTATCTTGTTCAAAGGAAGTCTATCAACCTATGTTGGCCACTCCTCAGAAATATTGAATTTGCATGTCGGTTGTACCCTCAGTTTGTCTCAGAATCACATCATACTATGGTCTTATCATGCACCTTGGCCATACTTTCATCATTGGTAGGTCACCTTGAACCCAACAGTCGACATTTCATCATTGGTCATTGACTAGGTGGTTTACCTTATGCTCGACGAAAAGACATCTATTCACACTTTGAGATTCGTGCAGTGTCTTGGATGCCATTATCCTTATTAGTGGTTTCCTCACCTTTGTCAGCAGTTTTTCATCATTGGCTGCTATTCAAAGGGTATTTTTTGTGTACCACTTGCATTTGGCACACGTGAAAGATGCACAGGGTTGTTGGTTTGTGAACATTTTCTTCGTCCGATCTCCACGAAATCATGAAGCTCCTACTTTGTTCCTCGTGCTGACTGATGAGAGATGTCTTAATGCTCTCCTTTCAACGAGTCTCTTTCCATCGACTTCATCTCATTTATTCTGGATATGGGACCTAGAGTTTTATGAGTACCTTGAGGCTTGTAGTCATTAGTGGCAAGCTCTCTCACCATTGAATGATGGGAATACATCAATGTCTCCTGATCAATGGATTTCTCAAGTGTTCGACACTGACTCCTTTATTCACACTTGCAGGAATGTACTTGGTGCCTTGATACCTACTTTCATCATTGGTAGCTTGTCTTGCATTTATTAACGGTATACCTCAATGACCAGTAATCAAACGATGTATCATTATGTTCAAACTCAACTCCTTTATTCACATGATGTAGACTTGAACCTTGGCGGATAGTGTAGAAGACTTGAAGACATCAATATGTGGCCGCAACTTTCCTGAGTTGTTTCTCCCCTTTCATTGGACCAACACCTGTTCAACTTTAGTGATCATGGGAGATCAGATTGTACTCCTTGGTATACACATATCTTCATATTGGTTTTGAGAATGGTTTCACTCGGCCTTTTTCGTGACTATGACAACTTTTGGCATAGAACCGCATTTGTATTTTCCTATTCATAGCCACAGACACTTATTTGGTATATTTTCCACATGGATCTGCGTTGTATTCTTGGCAGCCATGTATGCAAAGTCAGTACAGAATGTAATGAGAAATCGATTCCATCCAACTAGTTCCCTACCACTCCACTCCTAGGTTATTTATAATGTATTTTGTCCATCGCAGATACTCCTCTGATATCACACATTAGGGGGCACCTGTTATAGAAAGATTTGCCTCACCATTGCTATCTTGCATAGAGGGCCTTTTTCCATTTCCCTATGCAGGCTTATCATCCCTTTTTCATGAATCTAGAGCTAAAAGTAAACATTTTTCCACATGTACGCACCCTAACAACTATGCAACAAGCATATATGCAGGCTACTCCACTACAACCCGTGTACATCAGGATTTGTGCCAAAAAATACAAAAATAGAGTTGGGTTTCCATGTCACGACAAGAGATCTCTGATCCTTGGCCTTCCATATACTAGAAATGTTCTGAATCGACCATTCAGTTGCATTCTAAAGGCTATAAGAACATAATTCCGAGCTATGGAAAAAGGAGGAGAAAGCATTCAACTTTGAGAGCAAAATTACTATACAGAAATTACTTCATATTGAGTCTGCATCCCTTTGTCCCTCAAGTCTGAACATAGTGTTCAACCCCCAAGATTTTTCCCTATTGTTGAGAGGACCTCATTGCCTCTTTCCTATGAGCTTGCCTTTGGTGGAGGATTGAAGTGGTGGAGACCTAGTTGGAAGGAACTTGGTTTCTTGGTTTCAAACCGTGCTGACACAGAAGTCTGTAATGTTGTCACTTTAGCTGATCAATTATTAATAGAAATACTCTTTTCCCGTCCTATTGGTAGCTTGCAAATATATGATTATTATCCATGGGCATGTTTGTAATTTTTATTAATGGATTATTCTATCTAATGTTCTAACCCCTTTATTTTATCACTATGTACTTGCTCTAATTGTTTGTTGAGAACTCCTTGCAGGTATAAAGCTTTGGGTCAAAGTGCTCAACGGTGGAACATCATCAGACATTGGATCGAGGTAGGCCTCTTTCTTATTTGGCACATTAGTTTGCATAGCATATGTTGGAATTGAGTTCATTTATGCAGTCATACCTATCTGTTGTGGTTTACCCTTGGCCATAGAGAGTTTTTCCCTCGTAATAGTGCACTTCCTAGGGTGGAACATGAATGCGAGGAATGAGAGATTGTAGCATAGTTGCAGCAGTTGGAACCTTGGAATGAGAAATTCTATTGATTATCGGACCTTATCCTAGCATTAGGAATCCTTTTTCTCTAGTGGAGTTTAAGCTCCAACTTGAGGGTGACCCGTTGTTGAACATTTATGAGAAACAAAGTCTATGGATGGGAGGAACATCTGATTTCTATGCTATGTTGGTGACTTTTCATAAAAGATAATTGTATTTTATGTGCTTGTCTCATTTACTGTGTGCTTAATTATCTATGTCTGAAATGGGTTTAACTCTTGTGTGATGTAGCATATAAGTAATTGTACTTGTTATTTTGTATAATGTTGCTTTCAAATGTAAGTGTGGTGTTTATATTCAATATTTGTAGTCATACATGCTGAGTATGAAAGTTTTTATTATTGTTAAGATAAACCTATAATAATGGTTATGAGTATTCGAGGAAAGGCTAGAATTGTTGTATGTGCATGGAAATAATCCATGTGTGCAAGATATTGGACTTGTTTTGTGCGCAACAAAAAGAGAATTGGTAGACAGTTCTAGACCAATTTTGCACGTAGTAGTAACCAAGTGTTCAGAGTGGTTACATGCATAGTAATGTTTGTGTGCTTAGCATGCTTATGCGTGCAATTGTATTGTGTTACTTTCACTGTTATAAGTTGTGTCAGAGAGAAAATTTTGTGTGGTGTGACCATCTTAAGGTCATGCATGTTACTTCAAGCATTGTTGTGCAAATCAATGTTTTAGAGTAGAATCTGCGCACAAGATTTGGAGTAGCATTGCTCAGTAGTAAGTTAGGTACATTGTTGGATTATTGTGTTAGAGTGGTATTGGGAGAGTTGGAGTAGAATAACCCAATTGGAAAGATGGGTAAGTTACAATGTGGTATCAAATCATGTTTTTTAGTATTGATAACGGGTATCATTACACAAGGCATTGACTATGAGGAGACTTTTGCACTGGTTGTCAAGATTGATTCCATTCAGTTATCTCTTGTTATTGCAACAACTAAAAAGTAGGAGGTACACCATATGGCTATAAAGAATGTATTATTTCATGGATATATTAATGAAGAGATATATATATGGAGTAGCCAAAGGAGTATGTTTAAGATCCATCATTATTTTTCAGGTTGAGGAAGTCATTTTACATACTCAATCAAGCAACTCAGGCATGGTATGCTAAAATAGACTCTTATATTCTCTCTAGAGATTTTCTTACATGCAGATAATATCCTAATGTGTATATTATGAGGAACACAGATTCACTTCTATTGATATTTCTATATGTATATGATTTACTCATCACAAGGAGCTCATCCTCTTCCATTGTTGTGGTGCAGACCGATTTGCATGATAGGTTTTCTATAATAGATATGGAACAGTTACATTACTTTCTTGGTATTGAAATTAGTCAAAATGATTCATGAATAAATATGTCTCAATCCAAGTATGCCATAGATCTATTGAACAAGTTTTAGATGACAGAGTGCAAGCCAACTCCAATACCCTTTCAGTCATGGGTTATACTAGAGGATGAAGGTGCACCATCTTTGGTTGATTGTACTAGATATCAATAGCTGGTGGAGATTCTTATCTACCTTACACACTCTTGATTAGACATCTCTTATGCAATTGGATCAATTTCTAGGTACATGTAGGAGCCACATGAGATTCACGAGAAGGAAACAAAGAGGATTCTCAAATATGTCAAGGGGACTTCTCAAATTCTCAAATTTCTAGGTACATGCAGGAGCCACATGAGATTCACTAGAAGGAAACAAAGAGGATTCTCAAATATTTCAAGGGGTATACATTATGCAACATGATCTTTCTTAGACCTTGTTGGTTACACAGACTCAGATTGGGCAGGCGATAGCACTGATTGCAAGTCCAGTTTAGGATATGTCCTCTACTTTAGATCAAGACCTATATGTTGGTCAATTAAGAAGCAATCAACAATTTCTTTATCATCAACAAAGGAAGAGTACATGGGTGTAGTCAATGTTACTACTCAAACTGCTTGGTTGTAACACTTTCTTATAGAGCTAGGAGTTCATTTTCATTGTCCAATAGTTATATGGTGTGATAGTCAGAGTACTATCAAGTTGTGTAGAGACTTAGTTCAGGGGCAGTGAACCAAGCAAATTGAGGTTCATATGAACTTTATTTGAGGACGGATTCAGGATGGATTCATTGATATGCAGTTATGTCCATCTTCATAGTAGGTGGCAGACATCTTCACCCAGCCTTGCACTGAATATATTTTTGCCTCATTGAGGGACATTCTAGGAGTGAGGGATACATTATCTTAGCATTTGGACATGTTAGCATTCTTTTCTTTGTTAGAAATTAAGGAAGGTTTTTTTTCCCATTGGTTTTTCCCCCTTTACCTCACTTTCAATTTTTACGCATATATACTTGTACATGAGTACCTAACATGGTTTTATATTGTTGGGACTCATTCATTGTGCACACCCCAGTTGTGATTCAGGAGGGGTGTTCGAGTACATGCACATTTTCCTACTATTTAAGAGGATTGTTATTTATAGCATATCTATTTATAGTAGGTGGATTCCTATATGTAATACCATGGGTTTCTAAAACCATGTGCACATAAAACAACATTAGGTAAATTTCTATTTTCTAGGAGGAAGAGCACTTCACTGTTTAATTTTAGGAGATAATCCCTATTTCCTAGATAAGTGTGCACTTCTCCTTAAGTATTTAGTTCTATTATTAGTCATGGAGTTCATTTATACATGCATGAGTTCTCACTTGTGCAGGGATACATCCATTTATAGCTAGTTAACTGATACTAAGAGGGATTTTATTTTTCTTATTACATGTGCATGCATTAGAAGATCGACATAGTGTACATTACTCCTATTGTGGAGAGTTCTATATATTGTACTCATGATCAAGGATTAATACAATGTGATTCGAGTTGGTTTCTTAGTCTCTCATGTGTGAAGATTGATTCTATTTTTCTCTCTCCTCTCTTTCTTTTGCAATTAACTAGTGTAGTATTTCCTACTCACAATCAGATATTGAAGTATGGTTCAATACCACAAAATGGACCACTTCTAGATCTATATATTATTGAAAAACCATCAATGGATCATAAAAAACCTCATGAATAGATACGTTTTGCAACCCATATCAATGTGGTCTTGGAATTTTTGNATGGTATAATATTCAGTATTCAATATGAAACTTTTGAATGAAGCTTTGATTAACATATGCCTAAAAATATGCCAACATATGCATGTTGAATAGTTCATATAGAAGTGAACAACTGCCATGTCTGAACATTCACATTCTGTTGATTAGCATCCCAATAGTCGATTGATTTGAGCAGACTATTTTATGTGCTACAATTCCCAAATGTTGACTTCAAATCTTGAAGCCTAACTATCATCATTGATATCTGATATTCCCCCTTGTCAGGTGCAAGGTGAGAAGTTTGTTGAAGGCTACATCCAAGCTTGAGCTTTGGATTCTTTATGTGGTGATTTTGTTGGTTGACAACCAACCATATTCCATTGATAATTGAACAATGTGGTGGTTTTGGATGACCACTAACCAGTTTGATTTTAACAATGTGGTGGTTTTGGTTTACCACTAACCAATTTGATTTGAATAATGTGGTGGCTTTTGGTTTACCACTAAGCACCTTCACTCCCCACTAAAGGTGTAAGAGAGTATAATTTTCATCAATGTTCTCCTCCCCTTTTTAAATGTGAATGAACCTACACAGATAATATATAGCTAGCAAAGGACATACATAGTTTGCAGAAGAAAATTAGAAAAGACGAAAACGAGAGAGAGAATCAATAATTGTATTAATTGAATGAATAAATGATAAATTACACATGATATACTATATATAACTCAACTAGTGCACACTGGAAGAGAATCCAATGTGCCATAGTGGTGGTATAGAGTGATATGGACACACACCAACAGTTACAGGAGTTAATTTCCACCTAGTCTAAGTTAACTAGCCTCTTAGTCTTCATTTAACTGACTGAAACAGAGTGAAGTAACAGTAATGCGCTAGTATGGTGATAATACCAAGGACAATGTGAATTAGCAATGATGATCCCAATGTTGCATGATGATGGAACCAATGTGGCATTAAGACTCCACTCAATTGTTCCAATTGAAGTGTGAATTGAAGAGAATATTCTCCTAGAATGTAGGAAAAGGAATATTTTCCCTAAACTATAGGAGACTGAATAATGACTAATAAACATAGGGAAAACCTTAGGAAAAAGAAATCCTAGGTGTGTGTGA
>JASDQU010736870.1:52465-66081 GCA_032191745.1 Picea mariana
GAGAAAATCTTGGACAGGAGTTTCCATCTAGTAGCCAAAGTGTTTGTTGTCGAAGAAGTGGGTTTTCAGGCCAGTGATAATTCTCTCCAGGTGAGAGATTTGTTGTCGAAGAAGAGGGTTGTCAAGCAAATGAACATTCTCTAAAAGTGATGTTTTTTCTAGTAATTGTTCCCTAGTGCATTGGGAATTAGTTACAGGGCTCTGAGACTTCCTCTATGGCATGTTGTTGAATCCTTGGAAGGGAAGTGGGGGAATTGAAGGACTTTCGAGAAGATAAGGGGTGCATGTTATAGCAAGATTTGCCTCACCATTGCTATCTTGCACAAAGGGCCTTTTTCCATTCAACTATTCAGGCTTATCATCCCTTTTTGATGAATCCAGAGCTGAAAGTATACATTTTTCCACATGTATGCACCCTAATAGCTATGCAACAAGTGTATACGCAGGCCTCTTCCACTACAACCCATGTACATCGGGATTTGTGCCAAAAAATCAAAAAATAGAGTCGGGTTTCCATGTCACAACAGGAGATCTCTGATCCTTGGCCTTCCATATACTAGAAATGTTTTGAATCAGTCCTTTAGTTTCATTTTGAAGGCTATAAGAACATAATTCCGAGCTATGGAAAAAGGAGGAGAAAGAATTCAACTTTGAGAGAAAAGTTACTCTGGAGAAATTACTTCATATTGAGTTTGTATCCCTTTGTCCCTCAAGTATGAACACAGTGTTAAGCCCCCAAGCACTTTCCCTATTGTTGAGAGGACCTCATTGCCTCTTTCCTATGAGCTTGCCTTTGGTGGAGGATTGAAGTGGTGAAGAACCAGTTGGAAGGAACTTGGTTTCTTGGTTTTGAACTGTGATGACATAGAAGTATGTAATGTTGTCACTTTGGCTGATCAATTATTAATAGAAATACTCCTTTTCCGTCCTATTGGTATCTTGAAAATATATAATTATTATCCATGGGAATGTTTGTAATGTTTATTAATGGATTATTCTATCTAATGTGCTAACCCCTTTATATTATCACTATGTACTTGCTCTGATTGTTTGTTGAGAACTCCTTGTAGGTATAAAGCTTTGGGTCAAAGTGCTCAACGATGGAACATCATCAGACGTTGGATCGAGGTAGGCCTCTTTCTTATCTGGCACATTAGTTTGTATGGCATATGTTGGAATTGAGTTGATTTATGTAGTCATACTTGTCTATTGTGGTTTACCCTTGGCAATAGAGAGTTTTTCCCTCGTTACAGAAATGGTGACTCCACTGGGGATAGATCTTCCTTCTAAGGGTTGAAGTATTCTTCTTCTTGCATTGCTCTTTTTCCTTGGTGTTTCTTGTCGTATCACTGCAGAAAAGATTATGTTCACTCTGAGTCTGAGTTTTCAGCCTTTTTCCCTTGCCTAGCCTTGTTTTAAAGCCTGTACACTCCTTTTTTCCTGATAGTCACATACACACACGTTCTGCCTCTATGCAAGATGCGTATATATGCATTTTTCTCCTGAACAATCGTGTATACCAATTTTCCTTGTTTTTTTGCTTGGTTTAGTGACTGTTGGGTGAGATTTGATCTGTGCTAAGCCTTCTTGGGTCTCTGTAGTGCCTGTTGAGCTTCTCTTGGTTGACAGGAAGCCTTCTTTCTCATTGTTTTTTTATTTTTGATTTTTCCTTGAACCCTGGGTTGTTAGCTAGGCCGCTTGGTTTTCTACTTGCGTTGTTTCATTTATACATAGTAGAATTTTTATATCGAGTTACTTCTCAGTCCATGCATTTTCTTTCTGATATATTGAAAATATGAAAAAATAGGCATTTTTTCATTGGTTGACATTTTTGTCTTTGAAACTTTATTATTAGCTTGGTACATTTAGAGAAATATTGCATTTTACTTCTGAATTGTAGACTTGAAATTGAAAATTGCACTGTTTTTTATTAGCATATCATTCATTGAAAAGTTAAAGATAGACTTTGCATTACATTCATATTTATCTTCTTGCATATTCATAATATCATGAGTTTTGATTCCATACCCTTTTGATTAATCACGGCCAATAAAATTTACACTTTGAACTAAAATTCATTAGTCACGATTTTATTTTTAGGGTGCACAAACTAGTCTAGAATTTAGTGCCTTGGAATAGGATTTTGTGAGTAAACTTTGCCAAGGCAATTAAATCAACATATTTGCCTGAGACAGGGAGTTGAGAAGTCCATTGTATAATTGATAATATCATGAGGCTCCACTCACACTGGAGTTAATCATGAGGTCACACGAAGTTGGTTGAAGGTATAACCCCTTGATACTCACCTAGCGTTATAGATATTTCTGTGGATTTATTCATATTTGGGGATCTTACTAGTACCCATACCTCTATGAGAGGTAGTGATTTCAAGGTTTTGGGCTTTGCTACCCTGCCCATATGGTGATCTAGACTTACAACTACTCACCTGTGCATCGGTTATACAGTGGTTTATTAGTTTCTTGAATTAGGTATCTCATAGGTTATTTGCGGGGGTTATTCTACTTGTACCGTGGGTCAAATAAGGGTCGGACTACACACAACCTTTATGGAGGATTACCTCTTTGGGGGGATCTGACTGACTGGTTGTTAAGCCCACGAGGGCCCCTATAACTGATTTTGTTACCTCCAAACTTTAGTGGGGAGTCTCAGGTCCCTCTTGGATGAGACATACCTTCTTTAGCGAGGGAGGCCACTCAACCACTTTACCCCATTTTCATGCATATTGGTCGTTTGACTTTTTGGTATTCTCTTTGATTACTAGTTGGCCTTAAGATTTTATACTGAGTTCTCTTTATCATGGATAATAGGGTTCCTTTGGCCCCCTAATTTAATTTTACCCCCTCCATGACGTTCATGGGGGTAAATTTGTCCGTTGTTTATAATGGTATGCATTATGGTACTTAGTCAATGCCTTGGGTCTCTGATCATTTTTCTCATGGTATGTCTAATATGAATTCGCACTTTCCATCCTCTGTCTCACCTCCATATGAGAATACAAGTTTTGGTTCTGGGGGCATGATGCCTCCTTCTTTTCCCTCTCCGTTTGGTGGGAGTCATATCCTTCAAACACCTCTTACGGTGGAAGGTTGGAATCTTCCTTCCTATGAATCCACTATGCAAGAAGTAAGTGCCCAATTAAGCTATAACTCTACTTGTTACACTCCATCCACTTATCCTTCTTCAGCTATGTCAGTTCCTATAAACACTTTTCCCATGGAGGACCTCCATCTTCCCTCCGGTGTTTCATCTGGGGGGAATTATTTTTATATTATGGGCAACCCCCCTCATGAAGATCCTTCATCTGGGGGAAACATATATCCTCACATGAGTATCCCTTGTCATGTCTCTTTCTCTTCGCAAGCGGCTTCCTTAGTGTCAATGCCCTTACAACCTTTTATGTATCAGTATGGAGGAGGATACTATCCTATTGGACAGGGATAGGGTGTAAACCAGGATCCTTCCTGGCCTGCAATTTCTCAAAACCAATCTTTCATTGGACCTTAGTCTCAAATGTCGCAATTCACTACTGCCACAAGTCTAGTCACTACATGTCATACTAGCGTTATATCACCAACCTCTTCTAGCCATGTTGGAGATTGGTCAACAACCTCTATGAGTCATGTTGAAGACCTGCAAACAACCACTAAAAGTCATGTTGGGGGCACAAGTCCAGTCACTCCATGTCATACTGGCATTATATCACCAACCTCTGCTTGTCATGTTGGATATTGGTCGACAACCTCTACGAGTCATGTTGAAGATATGCAACTAGCCGCTGCAATTCATGTTGGGGCACATGTCTGGTCACTTCTAGTCACACTGCACATCCATCACCAACCTCTGCTAGTAATGTTGGGGATCCATCACCAACCTTTGCTAGTCATGTTGGATATTTCCTACAAGCCTCTGCAATTCATGCTGGGAGCATGTCACCAGCCCCTACACGTCATGCTAGGGGAATTCATATGATTGAGAAGCCTAGATGTCTCAGAAGTAAGCCTAGATTCTTTTGCAGGACTTGTGAAGGAAGTCACCTTACTAGTTTGTGTCCTATTACTGCTGGGATACCAGAAGCGTGGGGCTCACCTAAGGGCCCTTCAGGTTTTGAGGCATCTATGGTTTCACAACACTCTGCTCCTTCTTTGGTTGATACAACAGTCATGCCGATGCAATCTTTAGCTGGCACCCCTTTTCCTTTAGGGGTTGATGCGTCCTTTGACCTTGTTGTCTCACATCCCATTCAACCTGTGGTCATGTCAATGCAATATTCAACCGACACCTCTCCTATGTTCGGGGGTGATGCATCTCTTGACCTTGTTGTCTTGCATCTTGTTGAACCAATGACTGTGTTGATGCAATCTTCGATCGACAACACTCCCTTTTTTGGGGGTGATGCACCTCTTGACCTTGTTATCTCGCATCCTATTCAACCAATGGTTGAGGAAGAGGTCGTATCAATGCAATCTTCGATCGACCCCACTCTTCTCCTGGAGAGTGACAAGTCTAAGGAAGAGGTCACGCCAATGCAATTTTTGGTTGATCCTGCTCTTCTGGTTCTGGTTCTATACCTTATATGCCATGTCCTTAGCATTTCTAGTACTTCACCTTCTAAACAAGAGAGAGTTTTACTCTTCCCTATTTCTCTCCCTCCAAGTCTTGATGAGGTTCCCTTTGATTGGGATGGTCTTGTGGGGTATCCAATGCCTCTGCCTATGTCTTTTCCAGGAAGAGCCATTATCCAATATAACATGGAGACAATAACCTTCGTTATAAATTCCCCCCCCTTGATTTGGAGATATTTGGGTCTTCTAAAGTTTGTGTCGGTTCTTCATAAGATACTGACATTCTACAGAAGGTCTGCACGGGAGCCTTGGCCTCCCCTGTGTCTTGTCACCTAGCATTTCCCAAACGAGTCTTAGTTAAGCTCTTTTCCGACTCGTATAAAAACCAAAAAGATGGTCGAGTGATTTTTCCCTTTCACACTCATTAAATTGGATTTGAAAGGTCATGAGTCTTAGTTAATCTCTTTTCCAACTCCTTACCAAAAATAGAGAAGATCGCTGAGTGAAATTGTCTTTTTCACACTCGTAAATTGGATTTGAAAAGACATCTATTTGGCACAAGTTTACCCCTTTTTCACACCAAGTAGACTACAAGACATAAAAAAGGATATTTTTTGGCGTTAAGTTGTGATTGCATCTTATGCCCTCGCTTGTAGTATTGAGTCTTTAGTCGGTTCTCGCTTTGTGTTATAAACCGTTTCCTAAGAAGTTTTTGTATCCTCAACCAAGCAGAGCCTTGTTTATATCCTTCGCAGTTTGACACCCTATACCCTGGAGGAAACATCACCTCGAGTGTCCATCTCCCGCATGCATTTCCTTGCATTAAGAATAGGTATGTTCCACTACTGGAACTAGTTGTTCTTGCTTATGACACTCGTTTCCTCCTCTGTATCATAGCATTCATTTGTTATGAAAAAAAAAAAGACGGGCGGGAACGAAGTACTATATTATAGTTGGAAGAAGTCGTGTCTCCTTTGAACATAGAAAAAAATTATTGAGTCCTTGTGTCATCGTAATTTTGGGTTTAGCATGGCCTTAGGAAGCTGATCTCGTTACATAGTTTTCTCTACCGACTGGTTACTCTTACAGTCCCTATAGAGAACGTTATTGATGCCTCATGCATCTAATAGTCACATCATTGAGTCTATGATTTCGGATTCCACCATGTGTCTCATGATCTTTCTCAAAGGAGATCTATCAACCTGTGTCGGCCACTCCTCATAAATATTGAATTTCCATGTCGATTGTACCCTCAGTTTGTCTTAGAATCACATGATACTATGGTCTTATCATGCACCTTGGCCATACTTTCATCATTGGTAGGTCACCTTGAACCCAACAGTCGACATTTCATCATTGGTCGTTGACTGGGTGGTTTACCTTATGCTCAACGACAAGACATCCATTCACACTTTGAGGTTCGTGCAGTGTCTTGGATGCCATTAGCCTTATTAGTGGTTTCCTCACCTTTTTCAGTAGTTTTTCATCATTGGCTTCTATTCAAAGGGTCTTTTTTGTGTACCACCAACATTTGGCACACGTGAAAGATGCACAGGATCGTTGGTTTGTGAACATGTTCTTCGTCTGATCTCCATGAAATCATGAAGCTCCTGCTTTGTTCCTCGTGCTGACTGATGAGAGATGCCTTAATGCTCTCCTTTCAACGGGTCTCTTTCCATCGACTTCAACTCATTTATTCTGGATATGGGACCTAGATGTTTATGAGTACCTTGAGGCTTGTAGTCATTAGTGGCAAGATATATCGCTATTGAGTGATGGGAATACATCAATGTCTCCTGATCAATTGATTTCTCAAATGTTCGACACTAACTCCTTTATTCACACTTGCAGGAATGTACTCGGTGCCTTGATACCTACTTTCATCATTGGTAGGTTGTCTCGTGTTTGTTAATGGTATACCTCAATGACCGGTAATCAAATGATGTATCATTATTTTCAACCTCAACTCCTTTATTCACATGATGTAGACTTGAACCTTGGCGGATAGTGTAGAAGACTTGAAGACATCAATATGTGGCCGCAACTTTCCTGAGTTGTTTCTCCCCTTTCATTGGACCAACACCTGTTCAACTTTAGTGATCATGGGAGATCAGATTGTACTCCTTGTTATACACATATCTTCATATTGGTTTTGAGAATGGTTTCACTCGGCCTTTTTCGCGACTATGACAACTTTTGGCATAGAACCGCATTTGTATTTTCCTATTCATAGCCACAGACACTTATTTGGTATATTTTCCACATGGATCTGCGTTGTATTATTGGCAGCCATGTATGCAAATTCAGTACATAATGTAATGAGAAATCGAGTCCATCCAACTAGTTCCCTACCACTCCACTCCTAGGTTATTTATAATGTATTTCATCCATCGCAGATACTCCTCTGATATCACACATTAGGGGGCATCTGTTATAGAAAGATTTGCCTCACCATTGCTATCTTACACAGAGGGCCTTTTTCCATTTCCCTATGCAGGCTTATCATCCCTTTTTGATGAATCTAGAGCTAAAAGTAAACATTTTTTCACATGTACACACCCTAACAGCTATGCAACAAGCATATATGTAGGCTACTCCACTACAACCCGCATACATCAGGATTTGCGCCAAAAAATACAAAAATAGAGTTGGGTTTCCATGTCACAACAAGAGATCTCTAATCCTTGGCCTTCCATTTACTAGAAACGTTCTAAATTGACCATTCAGTTGCATTCTGAAGGCTATAGAACATAATTCCGAGCTATGGAAAAAGGAGGAGAAAGCATTCAACTTTGAGAGAAAAATTACTCTTCATAAATTACTTCATATTGAGTCTGCATCCCTTTGTCCCTCAAGTTTGAACACAGTGTTCAACCCTCAATCTCTTTCCCTATTGTTGAGAGGACCTCATTGCCTCTTTCCTATGAGCTTGCCTTTGGTGGAGGATTGAAGTGGTGGAGACCAGTTCGAAGGAACTTGGTTTCTTGGTTTCGAACCATGCTGACACGAAAGTCTGTAATGTTGTCGCTTCAGTTGATCAATTATTAATAGAAATACTCTTTTCCCATCCTATTGGTATCTTGCAAATATATGATTATTATCCATGGGCATGTTTGTAATGTTTATTAATGGATTATTCTATCTAATGTTCTAACCCCTTTATATTATCACTATGTACTTGCTCTAATTGTTTGTTGAGAACTCCTTATAGGTATAAATATTTGGGTCAAAGTGCTCAACGGTGGAACATCATCAGACATTGGATCGAGGTAGGACTCTTTCTTATTTGGCACATTAGTTTGCATAGCATATGTTGGAATTGAGTTCATTTATGCAGTCATACCTATCTGTTGTGGTTTACCCTTGGCCATAGAGAGTTTTTCCCTCGTAATAGTGAACTTCCTAGGGTGGAACATGAATGTGAGGAATGAGAGATTGTAGCATAGTTGCAGCAGTTGTCACCTTGGAATGAGAAATTCTATTGATTATCGGACCTTATCCTAGCATTAGGAATCCTTTTTCTCTGGTGGAGTTTAAGCTCCAACTTGAGGGTGACCTGTTGTTGAACATTTATGAGAAACAAAGTCTATGGATGGGAGGAACGTCTGATTTCTATGCTATGTTGGTGACTTTTCATAAAAGATAATTGTATTTTATGTGCTTGTCTCATTTACTGCGTGCTTAATTATCTATGTCTGATATGGGTTTAACTCTTGTGTGATGTAGCATATAAGTAATTGTACTTGTTATTTTGTATAATGTTGCTTTCAAATGTAAGTGTGGTGTTTATATTCAATATTTGTAGTCATACATGCTGAGTATGAAAGTTTTTATTATTGTTAAGATAAACCTATAATAATGGTTATGAGTATTCAAGGAAAGGCTAGAATTGTTGTATGTGCATGGAAATAATCCATGTGTGCAAGATATTGGACTTGTATTGCATGCAACGAAAAGAGAATTGGTAGACAGTGCTAGAACGATTTTTCACATAGTAGTAACCAAGTGTTCAGAGTGGTTACATGCATAGTAATGTTTGTGTGCTTAGCATGCTTATGCGTGCAATTGTATTGTGTTACTTTCACTGTTATAAGTTGTGTCAGAGATCAAATTTTGTATGGTGTGACCATCTTAGGGTCATTCACGTTACTTCAAGCATTTTTGTGCAAAATAATGTTTTAGAGTAGAATCTGTGCACAAGATTTGGAGTAGCATTGCTCAGTAGTAAGTTAGGTACATTGTTGGATTATTGTATTAGAGTGGTATTGGGAGAGTTGGAGTAGAAGAACCCAGTTGGAAAGATGGGTAAGTTACAATGTGGTATCAAAGCATGTTTTTTAGTATTGATAATGGGGATCATTACACAAGGCATTGACTATGAGGAGACTTTTGCACTGGTTGTCAAGATTGATTCCATTCAGTTATCTCTTGTTATTGACACAACTAGAAAGTAGGAGGTACACCATATGGCTATGAAGAATGTATTATTTCATGGATATATTAATGAAGAGAGATATATATGGAGTAGCCAAAGGGGTATGTTTAAGATCCATCATTATTTTTCAGGTTGAGGAAGTCATTTTACATACTCAATCAAGCAACTCAGGCATGGTATGATAAAATAGACTCTTATATTCTCTCTAGAGGTTTTCTTACATGAAGATAATATCCTAATGTGCATATTATGAGGAACATAGATTCACTTCTATTGATATTTCTATATGTATATGATTTACTCATCACAGGGAGCTCATCCTCTTCCATTGTTGCGGTGCAGACCGATTTGCATGATAGGTTTTTTATAATAGATATGGGACAATTACATTACTTTCTTAGTATTGAAATTAGTCAAAATGATTCATGAATAAATATGTCTCAATCCAAGTATGCCATAGATATATTGAACAAGTTTTATATGACAGAGTGCAAGCCAACTCCAATACCCTTTCAGTCATGGGTTATACTAGAGGATGAAGGTGCACCATATTTGGTTGATTGTACTAGATATCAATAGCTGGTGGGGATTCTTATCTACCTTACACACTCTTGATCAAACATCTCTTATGCAATTGGATCAATTTCTAGGTACATGTAGGAGCCACATGAGATTCACTAGAAGGAAAAAAAGAGGATTCTCAAATATGTCAAGGGGACTTCTCAAATTCTCAAATTTCTAGGTACATGCAGGAGCCACATGAGATTCACTAGAAGGAAAAAAAGAGGATTCTCAAATATTTCAAGGGGTATACATTATGCAACATGATCTTCCTTAGACCTTGTTGGTTACATAGACTTAGATTGGGTAGGCGATAGCATTGATTGCAAGTCCACTTTAGGATATGTCCTCTACTTTAGATCAGGACCTATATGTTGGTCAATTAAGAAGAAATCAACAATTGCTTTATCATCAACAAAGGAAGAGTACATGGGTGTAGTCAATGTTACTACTCAAACTGCTTGGTTGTAACACTTTCTTATAGAGCTAGGAGTTCATTTTCATTTTCCAATAGTTATATGGTGTGATAGTCATAGTACTATCAAGTTGTGTAGAGACTTAGTTCAGGGGCAGTGAACCAAGCAAATTGAGGTTCATATGAACTTTATTTGAGGACGGATTCAGGATGGATTCATTGATATGCAATTATGTCCATCTTCATATTAGGTGGCAGACATCTTCACCCAACCTTGCACTGAATATATTTTTTCCTCATTGAGGGACAGTCTAGGAGTGAGGGATACATTAGCTTAGCATTTGAACATGTTAGCATTCTTTTCTTTGTTAGAAACATATTTTAAGGAAGGTTTTTTTTCCCATTGGTTTTTCCCCCTTTACCCCACTTTCATTTTTTACGCATATATACTTGTACATGAGTACCTAACATGGTTTTATATTGTTGGGACTCATTCATTGTGCACACCCCAGTTGTGCTTCAGGAGGGGTGTTCGAGTACATGCACATTTTCCTACTATTTAAGAGGATTGTTATTTATAGCATATATATTTATAGTAGGTGGATTCCTATATGTAATACCATGGGTTTCTAAAACCATGTGCACATAAAACACCATTAGGTAAATTTCTTTTTTCTAGGAGGAAGAGCACTTCACTGTTTAATCTTAGGAGATAATCCCTATTTCCTAGATAAGTGTGCACTTCTCCTTAAGTATTTAGTTCTATTATTAGTCACGGAGTTCATTTATACATGCATGAGTTCTCACTTGTGCAGGGATACATCCATTTATAGCTAGTTAACTGATACTAAGAGGGATTTTATTTTTCTTATTACATGTGCATGCACTAGAAGATCGACATAGTGTACATTACTCCTCTTGTGGAGAGTTCTATATATTGTACTCATGATCAAGGATTAATACAATGTGATTCGAGTTGGTTTCTTAGTCTCTTATGTGTGAAGATTGATTCTATTTTTCTCTCTCCTCTCTTTCTTTTGCAATTAACTAGTGTAGTATTTCCTACTCACAATTAGATATTGAAGTATGGTTCAATACCACAAAATGGACCACTTCTAGATCTATATATTATTGAAAACCCATCAATGGATCATAAAAAAACCTCATGAATAGATACGTTTTGCAACCCATATCAATGTGGTCTTGGAATTTTTTATTATCTAGAGACTCACAATATAAAATCCCGCCCCCCCCTCAATCACAATCCTGAATAATTGTGTCGGTAAAGAAATAATAAATGGTATAATATTCAGTATTCAATATGAAACTTTTGAATGAATCTTTGATTAACATATGCCTAAAAATATGCCAACATATGCATGTTGAATAGTTCATATAGAAGTGAACAACTGCCATGTCTGAACATTCACATTATGCTGATTAGCATCCCAATAGTCAATTGATTTGAGCAGACTATTTTTTGTGCTAGAATTCCCAAATGTTGACTTCAAATCTTGAAGCCTAACTATCATCATTGATATCCGATATTCCCCCTTGTCAAGTGCAAGGTGAGAAGTTTGTTGAAGGCTACATCCAAGCTTGAGCTTTGGATTCTTTATGTGGTGATTTTGTTGGTTGACCACCAACCATATTCCATTGATACTTGAAAAATGTGGTGGTTTTGGATGACCACTAACCAGTTTGATTTTAACAATGTGGTGGTTTTGGTTTACCACTAACCAATTTGATTTGAATAATGTGGTGGCTTTTGGTTTACCACTAAGCACCTTCACTCCCCACTAAAGGTGTCAGAGAGTATAATTTTCATCAATGTGAGCTAGCAAAGGACATACATAGTTTGTAGAAGAAAATTAGAAAAGACAAAAATGAGAGAGAGAATCAATAATTGTATTAATTGAATGAATAAATGATAAATTACACATGATATACTATATATAACTCAACTAGTGCACAATGGAAGAGAATCCAATGTGCCATAGTGGTGGTATAGAGTGATATGGACACACACCAATAGTTACAGGAGTTAATTTCCACCTAGTCTAAGTTAACTAGCCTCTTAGTCTTCATTTAACTGATTGAAACAGAGTGAAGTAATGGTAATGCGCTAGTATGGTGATAATACCAAGGACAATGTGAATTATCAGTGATGATCCCAATGTTGCATGATGATGGAACCAATGTGGCATTAAGACTCCACTCAATTGTTCCAACTGAAGTGTGAACTGAAGAGAATATTCTCCTAGAATGTAGGAAAAGGAATATTTTCCCTAAACTATAGGAGATTGAATAATGACTAATAAACATAGGGAAAGCCTTAGGAAAAAGAAATCCTAGGTGTGTGTGAAGTATCTCCAACACCCACCCTGAACATCGCTATGGTGAAAATAAAAAGTGGGTCCCGTCAACAAGGCCATGTTAGGTACCCAAATACAAAAGACACACTGAAATAAATGAGGAAAGAGGGAAAACATCATCGGAAACACCCCCCCCCGCAAGGTACAATGTATCAAAAAAAATAACTGAAAGTTGCTAGGAAACAGTGTCCTTCACTCCAAGACGACTGCGTAGACAATGGAACTTCTGCTCAGTGAAGGTCTTGGTGAATATGTATACAGTCTGTTCTGTTGAAGGAATAATTGTAGGTCGATGATCCCCTCGTGTACTAAGTCCTGGATGTAGTGCATGTGGATCTCGATGTGCTTCATCCATTGCCTCTGAACTAGATCTCTGAAGAAATTCATAGTCCTTTGGTTATCACACCAGATGATGATCAGCCAGTGAAATTGAATACCCAACCCAATAAGAAAATGATGTATCCACATAGCCTGAATGGTTATGTTAACTACCCCATTTGTATTATGTCTAAGCTAAATATAAAGCAATAGCAGCCTACTTCTTGCTCTACCAACAGATGGGCTCGGAACCAAGACTGAGTGAGTATCCATATGTGGAATTGCGATCAATGTTGTCACCAACCCAGTCAAAATCAGTGAACCCGATGAAGTCCAAAGAAGAGTTTGTTGCATAGTGAATCCAAAAGGTGATGTTTCCCTGTACGTATTGAAGGATACACTTTTCAGCCTTCCAATGTAGCTCATGTGGCTCTTGCATGAACCGGGTGACTGCTCCAATTTCATAGGAGAGGTCTTGTTAAGCCCTAAATAGTGGAACATTTCCCCTTAATTGGGACATATTACATCAGTAATTTTATTTTATTTATGCCATCTTGGGTCCATTAGTTGTAATTGTACCTCCTAGTCTCCTATATATACCAAGGAGATATTTTCATTTGGAATCATCTTGTATTTGGAAATTTATGTGGTGTATAAGGAGGTTTCCCCCTCAAAGAGGCTTATTATATGAAATTCTCTCCTTTTCAAGGCGTTGAGTAATTATTCTGAGGTTTTTTAATGTTATTTTGGTATTTGGTTATTAACATTTGGTATCAGAGCTCAAGGTCTTGGGATTTCGTTGTTGCATATGAGACACATTGGAATTTTCTCTATAATTTTTTTTCTAAGATGTTTCCAAAGGAACTTCTTGGAGGATATTTAGCATATGGATCAAGGTACGTGAGTGTAATGTTCCCCAAACTTACCAA
>JASDQU010736870.1:85564-101913 GCA_032191745.1 Picea mariana
GTACCTTGAGAGAAAATGTTATAGGCCTTAACATAATGGTGATTTTATGTTTATTTTTAACTGGCCAAACAATAGGCCTTGTGAAAGCCGGTTGTGATTAAACTCCCGATCATTATTAACACTGTTTGGATTTTGTCATCGGTTGAACATCGTTGAGGGTTCCAATGATAACAATCACCCTTCCAAATTTGTTTAACGTTAATGAACTGTTAGTCACACCTTAATTGAACGAGAGACTAGACTTGAAAATCATGTATATTGTGCCCTAACTGAGTTGTCCTCCCTTGCAATAAATTGGTATGAATTAGAAAGAGGATGTCTCAGACATGAATTGAAACCTCTATCTAGTCCATTATTGGTGACCTACGAAGGGTACTTCCCAAGGCTTGTCGTCCGACTACTGTGTCCAAAGAAACACATGCCACCTCCCTTCTGTCACATGGTAGAGTACAATATTCATAACCCTCACTATTACTCAGTTTCGAGATGGGTCTCTAGGTCATTGGTTCATTTCCTTCGACTCTATCCCTCTGCAAAACCGCTCCAATGCTACCCGTGAAAATCGGCTTGGTGTACATGTCCTCAATCGTGGAGTTGGGTTTGTCATGTGCAGGAGAAAAAGGATAGGGAAACTATCATATGAATTCTACCTTGAACTAGGTAATATAACTCTTTGTCATGTTACTCTGAGCTCTCTGCAATTTTGGTTTACGTGTTATGCACCGGTCAACTTATTTTCCTCTTTATTTTTCTGACTTCCTCGATATTGCATTAGATTTATCTAGGGATTGTTACGTGTATTTTAACTTAAGGTTTGTCGTTGTCCCCCTGTAGGAACAACTTGTATCACCATGTGTTACCTTACACATGGTGATACAACTTTGAGTCTCTACGAACTTCGTAGGAATTTTGGTCAGTATCATTAACCTAGCAGAGAATAGGAAAATTTATTGAAATTTTCAAAGGGTCTTGTATTGTGTGTTTAAATATTCGTTCCACTTCGATAATGGTTCTAACCCTAGCTTGGAATCCTTCCATGACCTTAAAGATTTGTTTCCCTCCTATAAATTCATTAACTGGCTGGAAAGTCGTGGGTTTCTCTTAGTCTGTATTTCAAAGTCTCATATTGTGGGTTTGGATTTCCTTTATGTTCGGTAGAGGTCCTAACCCTAACTGGATTATTTCGTGACTTTGAAGCTTTGATACCTTCTTGTATTTTCGATACTGAAAAGGTCGTGGGATTCTATTAATCTATATTTTCAAAGGTAAATCTGGATTCCTCCATAAGTGATTGCATTATGTTTTTGAGTGGTTATTCTCTTGCAATATGGTGTTATGATTTTTCATTCCTGTTGGATGTTTACAATAATTATTTTCATGGAAAGATACATTTCTATAATTATTTCAAAATCCAAACCATTGGTTCCTGATTCTGAGATATGTAATCCGGACCTAGTAATAGATCAAGTCAATCCATCCGAAATTAATATTATTGATTTTATTAAGGGACGAGATTCATTCTGGTTCATAAGGACCCACCATAATAGTTATATGATTCCATTGTGTGTAAATAGTCTGGACTTGATTCAAGACATTTATGAAAAGTTCTCGGTTCCTGTGTCTGTGTTTTGAAACTTGGTTATTGCATTTCCCTTTAGCATATATATAATATTGAAGTAGAAACCAGATAGTAATAGAATGTCTATGTTCTTCATGCATATACTGTGTGAACATTTTAGCACTCGGATTATTAAGTTCTTAAAGGGTTATTCTTGTTTATTTATTTTCTGAAAAGTTTGGTTACGAATTTTCGGTTACCAATCAAATGATGGGACCCCTATTGCTACGAGGGTACCCATTAGGAAATATTTGGTCCACTCCTCCCCTTCGGTCTTGTGGACAATTTTCCTCATCGAAGTGAATGGAAGGAAAGGCATCTGTTCCCCCAAATCGAAGGAAAGGCATCTATTCCCCCAAATTGCAAGCTAAGTAAAGTCCATATATTAAATATGCAATATTTTCATTTCATAAATTCATCCTGGTAATTATTCTATATTCAAGATTTAACTATTGTGGACCTCTATCTTAACACTATTTATAAATTCTCGATTTCCTTGCAGGACTTTAAACATTCATAGTCTTTGGATCCAGGACAACGCCTTGCGCGAAAAAGGTATTCGGGTTCTAAATTATAGTATTAGTGAGAATGTTCGGACATGGTTTTCAAGTGGTACTAGGTTCCATAGATAAGCGGTCCACTTATTTTTAATTCCTTAATGGAATAAACATAAAGAAAGGGGAAACCCTATACTGTAGATAAATTCCACGATTTGCAGTTTTATGATAGCATATGTTGCGTGAAAGGTTAAAAATTTGTTTTGCGTTGATTTTCCTTTGTAACAAATGACATGTATTACATATAATGGAATTTACTTCGAGGTTTTTCGTAATAAAAAGGGACTATAATTTCCGATGTCCTTTATATTTTTTTCTTAATAGAAAACACTTGAATCTCATGTAACTCAAAATGTCGACACAATGCCTTCTATGTGTGAATACATTGGATATTTTTATTCAGTTCTATGTAAATAAACATACAACCATAACTACAAGCATATATATGTTTATCTTTTGTCTATGTTTTCTTTCCAGAATTTCGTTTAGCATTGTACAATTTAAAGATTCCCTAATATCAACCACAGATCGATCTGATATTTTCTTTCCTATTGCAGTCCAAAGATTATATCACATGAATAGGAAAACATTCACACATTCATCAACAACAAATACACACAACAATTTTCTTAACTCTACTCAGAAAAACTTTCACACATTTATCAACAACAAATACACACAACGGTTTTCTTAACTCTACTCAATACATAAATTCAATTGTAAAGGCTTATTCTATAATTTACTTCATTGTACTAGCCATTAACCAATAAAACAATTCGACAAAGAATAGGTAGATGTACATATCTGAACAAGGTGTTGGGACAACAAATGGAACAAAAAAGTTCCACCTAACCATAGAACATAACAACCAATCTACTTGCTCCATTCACTCCCTAGCCTGACCATGAACCCATGAGGGAAAACCCTGAAGATCCTCTTTCACTATAGTCATATTTCAGTTCAGAAATCCTCCTTGCCTCACACTCAGAAAACAATGCTCATAACAACAAGTGATATTCTTTTCCCCAACATACTAGGCAACTTCTTGCATCCTCTCATATGCTCTATATGCAAAAGCATCTTGTGCCTAGGACTTTTCCCCTTGGGAATTTTCGTAGCTTTACAAATCCCTGATTTTTAGGGGCTGCCAATGGCCAAATTCCTGATTTGCCACTTGTAAAATTCAGCCTTGGGGTAGTTCAAGTATGTTCCCCACTCATGGAGTCATGGTCAACTAATTTCAACCTGGTTGTTCCGTTTTCCCTCAACAATAAATATAAATAAATATTTGTCTCTTACAAGTGTCATAGTTAAAGAGTTGGTTGAGCAAATCAAATATTTTCCCAACAGTCACAATAATTAATTACAATTAACCAAATTCCAAATTTGGAATTGCCATAAATGGCAATAATTTTCAAAATTTGGATTTTCCAAAAACGGAAATAAATTCCTAAGTGCATACAAATTTTAACAATAATTTATTTTTTGGGATATTATAGTGGGGTTCAAATTTCAGCTCCTTAGGCCTTATACTTTCGGAGATATATCCTGTGTAAGATAGGGTTCTAGAATCATCTTTAATTTATTCATTGCGAAATTTTCACTATAGTTTTTTTTGTGTGACGTTTCAGACCTTTAAACCTGGAGACTATTCACATAAATTATCAAGGTATCTTTGATAAAAAGTGTTATCTTTTGGGTCATCCTACTTTTGTAGATACACCTTGTGTAAGATAGGGTATCTGACAAGTCATATTAACTAGTCTCAAACAGGTGTTCCGGGTAAAACAGTGATATCATCTTCAGTGAGTATCCAAATTAAGTCAGACCAATTTCATTGGATAGTGGACAGTCTTTAGTATTTCTAGTGAAATTTCTAGAACAAAATATCAGATATGGTGTTCTTTGCACTATTTACAAGTACACTCTCCTAGAAGGGAAAAAAATAAGAAATATGTGGGGAAGTTACCATAACTTTCACTTGGCACATCCATTTTTGATCATACTTGTGGAATTGCAGAGAAGACATATCAGAGAACTACAAAATAATTTTTTCATACCCAGAAGGGTCAAAATTTTGGAGATACAACATAAGAAAGATTTTCTAGTAGAACCACCTTCAAATCAAGGTTTAAAAGTGATACTTGGCCAACATGCCACCAAAAAAGGGAACGTCTACACCAAATAAGCCTCCAAATAGTCCTACTTGGACACTTGATGAAGGTGAAGAAATGTGCAGGGGCATAAATGTTTTACAAAAGAAGATAGTAACAAAATATGAACTACAAGGGATGATGGATTCAATTGAATCTATGTTGGAGGCAACAATGGATACTAATATGGATGGTTTAAAAAGGGAGATCGTGGAAGGATTGAAAAAATTACAAATAGAGAGGCCACCTGAAAGTGAAAAATTCATGATGAGGACACAAGAAATATGAATCAAGACTAGAGAAACTCCAACTTTGGGTTGAATACCAACCACTTTACTAAGCTTGATATGAGGAAGTTTGATGGAAAGGATCCAATCACATGGATACTTCAGATAGAGTAGTTCTTTGATCTAGATGATGTGCCACATACACAAAAGGTACAAATTGCTTCTTTATATTTTGAACCCAATCAATTTATGTGGTATCGATGGCTTTGTTCTCACAAATCACTTGTCACTTGGACAATTTTCATGGAATAAACGATAGCACACTATGAGGATACCAGGAGCAATACCTTCTTTAGCCAATTGATAAATCTTAGGAAAAAGGGTTTAGTTGCGGAGCACATTGAGAACTTCCATAGGTTGAATATAAAGGTAACAAATATTCCAGATGAGCCCCTGATTGATGTATTCATAGGAACTTTAAAGGATAACATTCAACATGAGGTTCTCCTTTGGGAACCCAAATCATTGGAGAATGCATTCAAGGTGGCGAGAAATGTTGAAAGTAAAAATATGGCTATGGATAATAGAAGGACCACTCCTAACATCTATCGAGATAATAATGCTCCTTCTTCTAAAACACCTCAACCTACAAGGTTGACACCTCAACAATTGGAGGAAATAAAAGCAAAAGGTTTATTCTTTAATTGTGACAACAAGTATAGTAAGGGACATAAGTGTGGTGAGAATAAATTATTCTACATAGATTGTGAAGAGGAAGAAGAACAAGAACAAGAACCATATCAAGATGAAAACGTAGAAGATATTTCTTCTTAAGAGTTGACTCCCACGATATCATGTAATGCATTGGATGGAATTAACACTCCTCAAACCCTCAAGATCGAAGGGTATAACAAAAACAAAGGTAATAGTCCTAATTGATTCTGGTAGTACTCATAATTGCATTCACTATAAATTAGCCAAAGCTCTCAATTTATTTATATATACAATGCCAGTGTTTCAAGTGATGATTGAAAATGGTGAAACTATCAATTGATTAGGAAAATTCCATAAGATCAATATTACTATGGGGGAATATGTAATGAATAGTACAATGATTGATATACCCATGGGTGGTGTTGATTTTGTACTAGGAGTCCAATGGTTACAATCATTGGGAACAATGGCTTTTAATTTTCAAGAACTTTTCATGAAATTTTCATTAGAAGGAAAGGAAATTGAGTCAAGGGGTATCACAGGGAAACCTAGTAAGGTGATAATCTCTGATGGCATGGCAAAATTATTGAAAAAGGGGCATAAGGGTGTAATTGTACAACTATGCTCACTATATGTTCAAACATCTAAGCCATATATTCCCCTATATCTCCAAGGGATCATTGATAAGAATTCCAAAGTATTTGAAGATATTCCCATAGGTCTTCCACCCACTCGAAATCATGATCATGCTATTCACCTAATTCATGGGAGTGTTCCTCCTAACATCCGGCCTTACAGATACCTTTATGCCTAGAAGAGTGAAATTGTGTGTATGGTTGAAGAAATGTTAGAGGTTGTCATTATTAGACCTAGCCAAAGTTCTTACTCTACACCAGTGGTAATGGTACTTAAGAAAGAGGGCTCATGGTGTATGTGTCCAGATCATGTAGAGCTCAACAAGATCACTATTAAAGATAAGTTTCCCATTCTCGTTATTGATGAATTTTTAGATGAACTACATGGAGCAATCTATTTCACAAATTTNAAAATATGGCTATGGATAATAGAAGGACCACTCCTAACATCTATTGAGATAATAATGCTCCTTCTTATAAAACACCTCAACCTACAAGGTTGACACCTCAACAATTGGAGGAAATAAAAGAAAAAGGTTTATGCTTTAATTGTGACAACAAGTATAGTAAGGGACATAAGTGTGGTGAGAATAAATTATTCTAAATATATTGTGAAGAGGAAGAAGAAGAAGAACAAGAACCATATCAAGATGAAAACGTAGAAGATATTTCTTCTTAAGAGTTGACTCCCACGATATCATGTAATGCATTGGATGGAATTAACACTCCTCAAACGCTCAAGATCGAAGGGTATAACAAAAAAAAAGGTAATAGTCCTAATTGATTCTGGTAGTACTCATAATTGCATTCACTATAAATTAGCCAAAGCTCTCAATCTATTTATATATACAATGCCAGTGTTTCAAGTGATGATTGAAAATGGTGGAACTATCAATTGATTAGGAAAATTCCATAAAATCAATATTGCTATGGGGGAATATGTAATGAATAGTCCAATGATTGATATACCCATGGGTGGTGTTGATTTTGTACTAGGAGTCTGATGGTTACAATCATTGGGAATAATGGCTTTTAATTTTCAAGAACTTTTCATGAAATTTTCATTGGAAGGAAAGGAAATTGAGTTAAGGGGTATCACAGGGAAACCTAGTAAGGTGATAAGCTATGATGGCATGACAAAATTATTGAAAAAGGGGCATAAGGGTGTAATTGTACAACTATTCTCACTATGTGTTCAAACATCTAAGCCATCTATTCCCCTATATCTCCAAGGGATCATTGATAAGAATTCCAAAGTATTTGAAGATATTCCCAGAGGTCTTCCACCAACTCAAAATCATGATCATGCTATTCACCTAATTCATGGGAGTGTTCCTCCTAACATCCAGCCTTACAGATACCCTTATGCCTAGAAGAGTGAAATTGTGCGTATGGTTGAAGAAATGTTAGAGGTTGTCATTACTAGACCTAGCCAAAGTTCTTACTCTACACCAGTGGTAATGGTACTTAAGAAAGAGGGCTCATGGTGTATGTGTCCAGATCATGTAGAGCTCAACAAGATCACTATTAAAGATAAGTTTCCCATTCTCGTTATTGATGAATTTTTAGATGAACTACATAGAGCAATCTATTTCACAAATTTGGATCTTTGTTCAGGCTATCATCAGAGTAGAATGAAGGAAGAAGATATCCCAAAAAAAACATTTCGAACTCATGAACGCCATTATGATTTTTTGGTCATGCCTTTTGGCCTTACAAATGCACCTTCCACATTCCAAAGGTTGATGAATTCCATTTTCAATCCATTCCTTTGAAAATTTGTGATAGTATTTTTTGATGATATACTAATCTATAGCAAGTCTTGGGAGGATCATGTCCAACATGTTGATAAGGTGCCAAAAGTACTAAAGGATAAAAAACTATATGTCAAACCATCCAAATGTTTCTTTTGGGTGAAGGAGGTAGATTATTTGGGTCATATTGTATCTCGTGAAGGTGTCAAGGTAGACCCTAACAATATTAATTCCATGATGGACTAGCCGATTCCCAAAACATTGAAGAATCTTAGAGGATTTTTGGGTTTGACAGGCTACTACCGCAAGTTTGTTTGGAACTATGGAAGAATAGCAGCGCCTTTAATGACATTAACTAGGAAGGATGCATTTTCATGGACTCTAGTGGCAACTCAAGCTTTTGAAAAACTTAAAGAGGCAATGTGCAAAGCTCCTATCTTGACCACACCAAACTTCACAAGAACCTTTATTTTGGAATGTGATGCCTCGAGAAATGGCATTGGTGTTATTCTAATGCAAGAAGGAAGGACCCTTTCTTTTGAAATTTGGTCACTCAAGGGAAAGGACTTACACAAACCCATTTATCAGAAGGAAATTATGGAAATACTACATGCATTGAAGAAATGGTGTCCTTATCTAATAGGTAGGAACTTCAAGGTCAAAACAGATCATGATAGTCTTAAATACTTCTTGTAACAAAGACTATCTTCAGAAGAACAAGAAAAATGGGTGACCAAGATGTTGGGCTATGATTTTGAAATCATCTACAAAAAAGGGAAGCAAAATGTTGTGGCAGATGCACTCTCAAGAAAACATGAATATTTTGAGGCCTTTCTCTATGCTATCTCGATCATCCAACCTGATTGGATAATAGAAGCAAGGGATGACTGGAAGAATGGTAAAAATGTGTGGACTCTCATTCAAAGGTTGCAACAGGATTCCAGTGCATCAGATACATTTACATAGAAAAATGATTCACTATGGTACAAATATATCTTATATGTATGTAATAACTCTCAAGTAAAACAAAAGGTACTCTTGGAATTGCATACCTCTCATGTAGGAGGGCACTCAAGATTTTTGAAAATCTACCATATGGTCAAGAAGGAATTTTTTTGGGATGGAATTAAAACTGATGTTTAAAGGTTTGTGCTAGAATGTTTGGTTTTCCAACAAAACAAGGTGCAAAAAAATAAGACCCAGGTCTTTTAAAACCATTAGATATCCCAAGTCAGCACTGGGAGGAGGTTTCCATGGATTTCATCACAGGGTTATCGAAGTCGCAAGGAAAGAGTGTCATCATGGTGATTGTTGATATAATGACCAAGTACACACACTTTTTTGCACACTCTCAACCTTTCAAAGACAATACAGTTGCCATTACATTCATGGAGATAGTTTAAAAGCTATAGGGAAGCCCAAAGATTATTGTAAGTGACAGAGATCCCATATTCACTGGACAATTTTGGACAGAATTATTTTCTTTTTTGGGTTCTCAATTGGCTCATAGCTCATCTTATCATCCTCAATTTGATGGGAAAACTGATATAGTGAAAAATGTCTTGAAGTCTACCTTCATTGCCTTGTCTCTGATAAACAAGCACAATGTTCAAATGGTTACCCTTGGCAGAATGGTGGTATAACAGTTCCTTTCATACTGCAACAAAAATGACACCATATATGGAACTCTATGGATATCACCCACCTTCCATCACTTCTTCTCCAAAAGAAAAATATAATGTTCAACCAATGGAAGATCACATCGAGCATCAACAACAAGTTCTCTAACTCTTAAAGGACAACCTGACCATGGCACAAAATCGCTTGAAACAACAAGAATATCAACATCGTAGTGAAAGAAGTTTTGAATTAGGGGATTGGGTACTTTTAAGACTACAACCATACAAACAGATGTCCCTCAAGCAAGATAAGAAGGATACTAAATTATCACCAAAGTAATATGGCCCTTATAAGGTGTTTCAAAATATAGGTACTATGGTATACAAATTGGAGTTTCTTGCATCTTTGCAAGTACACCTAGTTTTCCATGTTTCATGCTTAAAGAAGGTTATAGGTGACAAGATCCCAATTCAAACTATATTTCCAGAACTTGACGAGGAAGGAAAAATCATATTGGATACTGAATCTATAACTGACACAATAATTCACCAGTTGAGGAACAAATCCATTTCAAAGTATCTCATTAAGAGGAGGAAACTACCTGCTGAAGATTCCACTTGGGAAGATGAGTCTTTTATACAAAAGAATGAATAATTACTCAAGCATTGCGGAAAACACTTGTCTGAAGGGGAGGGGAATGTTAAGCCCTAAATAGTGTCACATTACCCCTTAATTGGGGAATATTACATTAGTAATGTTATTTTATTGGGTCCATTAGTTTTAATTGTACCTCCTAGTCTCCTATATATACCAAGGAGACCTTTTCATTTGGAATAATCTTATATTTGGAAATTTATGAGGTGTGTAAGGAGGTTTCCCCCTCAAACATGCTTATTATCTGAAATTCTCTCTTTGTCAAGGCGTTGAGTACTTATTCTGAGATTGTTTTATGCTATTTTAATATTTGGTTCTTAACAGGTCTAGTATGGAGTGTGTGAGATACAAAAATCTCCCCACTAGTTGTTTGTACAATGTGTTGTCCACTGGTGGAGTGTCTCTGCCATCATCAAGTCTGACTTCTGATAGGAAATGATTTGGGGCATACTTTCAGTCTGTCATGTAGAATCTCTCGAGGAGATCTTGTGCATACTTGGCCTGAGATGTGTTGATACTTGATGCTTCCTGACTGATCTCGAGAACAAGGAAGAAATGTAGTGGACCCATGTCCATCATCAAGAACCTATCTTGCAGAATCCTCTTGACTACATCAATCACTCAAGTCGAGAAACCAGTGATCAGAAAATCATCAACATACAAAACTAGAAGTAGAAGTGAATCAACCATCTTGATCATGTAAACGTTTGGGTCTCACTTACAACGTACAAATTTATGTGACAATAAGTAGGAGTCCATCTTGGCATACCATGCCCTCGAGGCCTACTTGAGGCCATACACTAACTTCTTTAGTCGACAGGACAAAGATTAATCTTGCATCAATCCCTGGGGTTGTTCCATATAGCTATCCTCAGAGAGATATCCATGAAGAAATGCATTCTTCACTTCCATCTAATGGACTTCTCATCCCTTGGTTTCCACAATGAAAAGTTCCAAACGTATGGAATCCATATTTGCTACTGGAGAGAAGGTCTCGTCATAATCAATTCCATGATTTTGCTAAAAGCCTTTGGAAACTAGACCAGATTTGTATCTACTAACATTTCCATCTATTGCACTCTTGGTCCTGTAGAACCATCTGCACCTGAAAGTATTCTTTCCTGAAGGAAGGGGAACCAAATCCCAAGTCGATTTCTCAAGGAGGGAGTTATACTCCTCCTGCATGGAAGATTCCCAAAAGGGATTCCCAGCAGCCTCACCATAGGACTATGGATCTAAAAATTGAACCAAGAAAAGATGTATGGGTGGCATCAGTTCAGTGGAAGTGATTTCAAGAGGAGGCTCCTCGAAATCAAATCGTTTCCTCCTCATCAGTTGGATTCCCAACAAGATCTCCCGCATCCTAAAGAGTAGTCTTGGCCCACTTGGGCCTCATATTTGGCTCTGCATATGCATATCTGTGCACTAGATCTACATCTAATTGTACTGACTCAGTATCTGAATCATCTGAATTAGAAATCTCATCTGAATAAGAGTTGGCATGAACATTCTCATCATCTCCGACATGTGGAAGAACAAATGTGTATGCATGCGGTTGTTGATTTGCATGCGAGATACTTTCCTCGAATTGGACACTATACTCAATGATGAGACAGTCCATGGAGGGATCAATGACTCTGTATCCCTTCACACCATTCGGGTATCCAACAAAAATACACTTTGTACCCTGTGCATCAAGTTCCTTCTTCTTCTCAGAGGGAATCTTGGCCCATGCACAAGAATCGAATAAAAAAAAGTGGATCACTTCTGGTTTGAGGCCACTCCAAGCCTCGAATGGGGTCTTATCCTTGATAGATCCATGGGAATATCTATTTATGATGTAGGTTTCAGAATTAAGTTCTTCAGCCCATAATCTTTGTGGAAGTGACTTTGCATGCAGCATGCAAGATGCCATCTCTTTTACGGATCTATTTTTCCCGTTTTGTTGCGGAGTATAAGAAACTGTGTGTTGTAACTGAATCTTTTCCTCAAGAAAAATATTTTTTATCTCGTGGTTGACATAATCCCCCCCATTATCTATTCGAAGGAATTTGATCTTCTTTCCTGACTGTGTCTCAACAAGGGATTTGAAATCTTTGAGGTGTTGAAATACCTCATATTTTTCTGGAGAAAGAAAGTTCAAGTATGGCGTGATAAATCATCAAAAGAAATGAGCACATACCTTTATTTACTGATTGATGGATGCAAACAAGGGCCCATGATATTTTTGTGGAACATATCCAAAGGAGAGGAGGCATTTTGATTCTTTCCTTTGTCAAATTTCTCTTAAGGGTGTTTTCCAAGAACACATCACTCACAAATTCCTTTGGAGAAGTGGATGTCAGGTAGATATTCAACCATTCCATGATTGATAATATGTTGCATATATCTGAAATTTAAATTCTCGAATCTTTCTTTCCATATCCTACTATTTTCATCAGCATGCGTAAGCAGTAATGCAAAATCTGGTTCAATAAATTCAGAAAATGTGTAGAGTCTGGATTGGTGATTTACCTCACCAGTAGCAACTTTGGAATTGGTTTCCATGTCATAGATATAAACTGTATCAGGTTTCAATATTAATGTATTTTCAGTTCTGAATTTTTTCATCTGATACATGGAGAGAATATTGACGGAGAGTTTGGGAACATGTAGCACATTCTTGAAGCTCCCATTTGTGAGTTCAACTCTTCCTTTCTTGGTGACTTCGACTGGAGATTCATACCCCATCATAATATGAGGAAATTTTCATACATCTAATGAAGATTATACTTCCTTTGTGTATTCCATGTGGTCTGATGCACCTAAATCTACAATCCAAGCATTGCGAGAGAATTTAATGGCAATCAAAGCATGGCTAGAATTACCTTTCTTGGGGTTTAGATGTTCTGGCTTCTTCTTCTTGGCACCCTCGGTATGCGCTCTCCAAGATTGTTTTGATAAATTATTTGTGCTATTTGATTTATCAGTTTCTCATGCATGTGGATTCTGGATGGAATCCTCATTGTCAATAAGTGCATTTCTCCCATTTTCTTCCCTTTCCACCTTTGGATCCGGAGGAATCATTCAATGGTTTTGAGTACCCTTCCTTCTTTGAATTTTCATGTTCCTTCCCTTTGTATTTGTGTTTAGATTTTTTATTTTGGTGACTGCTACCATATTGCACAACAAGTGCATGCACCTTTAAGCCTTTGATTTTTCCCATATTTATGAGCTTGGTCTGCCCTTGCGTCAGAGACTCGATAAAGGCCTCAAGAGAAGGAATTTTCCAAGTAGCTCCAGAGGTGAGTCTAACTAAATGAAATGTGGATAAAAACACTGAGTATTCCAGACCAAGTTTGGAAAGAATGGTAAGAAACATTTGTTTCTCCTTCTAATATTTATCAACCCCGCAAGCCTTGAGTTGCGACAAAAAATCCTTATATTTGGTAAAAAAATCTTTGAGTTTGTTGAAGGTTTTTGTATCCAAAGTGAGAAATTCCACCTCGAGTATGTTTCCCCTCATATTTTCTTGTTTTCCAAAAATTCCTTCCATGGTGGTCCAAACTTCATTGGGGGTTTTACAGGAGGATATGTGAAAGAGGAGCTCAAGAGAAATGAGATTGCAAAAAGTTCCATACACTTCATCCATCTGGTTTAGATACTTGTATTTTTCTATGGATGATGTGGGTTCGGATTCTATTTCCATGGTTAACCTGTACAATCCTCTTCTTTGAATATGCATTACCATCATGTCCTTCCATGCAAAGAAATTGTATGGTGTAAGAATCAATTCTTTTGGAAATTCCATTTTCCCGTTGTCTTCAATCTTCAATACCTACAAAAAGAGTTTGGTGTGTCTTTTTCCTAGCAATCCATCATCTCTGATACCATGTAAATGTGAATGAACCTACATAGATAAGATCTAGCTAGCAGAGGACGTACACAGTTTACATAAGAAAATGAGAAAAGACGAAAATTAGAGAGAGAGAGAGAGAATCAAGAATTGTATTAACTGAATGAATGAATGATAAATTACACATGATATACTATGTATAACTCAACTAATATGCACTGGAAGATAATCCAATGCACCATAATGGTGGTCTAAAGTGATCTGGAAACACACCGACAGTTACTAGAGTTAACTGCCACCTAATATGAGTTAAATAGCCTTTCAGTCTTTAGTTAATTAACTGAAACATAGTGAAGTGAGGGTAATGCACTAGTTTGGTGATAATCCCAAGGACAATGTGCATTATCAGTGATGATCCCAATGTTGCATGGTGATGGAACCAATGTGGCATTAAGACTCCACTCAACTGATCCAACTGAAGAGAATATTCTCCTAGAATGTAGGAAAAAGAATATTCTCCCTAAACTATAGGATACTGAATAATGACTAATAAACATAGGGAAAACCTTAGCAAAAAAAAATCTTAGGTGTGTGTGAAGTATCTCCAACACCCTTGAGGCATGGAGAGTACCATCTTCAATTCATGTTTTAATTTCATAGAACATATATAATTGGACTTCAATCATGCCCAAAATCGTCTGGTATAGTCGTTGGAAATATTTTTTCTTTTGTCATTTCTCCATGCAAATGTGGATTTACCTCTATATTGACTAGATTGTAAGAGTACTTATGTATCTTTTTTACTTGTTAATTATATGTCCAAGAGTTGATCCAACCATAATTAATTGTTTGCTTAACCTTCTTCTTTTAACACTTTTCTCAGAGATGATTTGTCTTCCCACGGTAAATACAAGGATGGAGACCAAAACATTGTGTCTCCAACTGACCAACTCTATGAAAATGTTGTAACTTATTATCAATATTCTAAACTTCTTCAAGAAATCCTACACCCAGAAACTAAAATGGTTTGGAGTAATCTAGGATATGAAAGTTTTTTCCTTTTCCATATCTTAATCTATGTAGATTTTTGTTGAACATCAATTCTTCCCAAGGTCTAACAACCATCTTGGAAATATCAATTCATTGTTCTTTTACTTCTTCACATTTGTTGTTGTTGTTATTGTCATTTTGTTCTTTTTCTTGGGACTCATATTTGAAAAACATTTCCTCCATCAATCAAATGGAATATTCCATATCTTATGTGTCTTTCATATCAACCATCAAGTCTTCTATATCACATTTAGCATCACCCATCTGTATTATGTCTTATGTGTCACAAGCCACATACAAATTCTGCATGAACTCATTTGCATTACATGTTTCATCAAACTTTTGGATGATATCCCCAGTATCACATGTTGCATCAAACGTTTGGATAATATCATTTGTATCACATGTTGCATCAATATTTTAGATAATATTCTACGTATCACATGCAGATAAATATTTTGGATAATATCCTCTATATCACATGTTTCATAAGGAAAAATTAATCCAATCTTCTCTATTAGATCCTCTATGTCACAACGTGCATCAAAATTTTGAATAAGATAATTTTTTGATTGTATTGTATCAACCATGTGATCAATTATGTGTTTTATTTTAATTAATTTTCACTCAATGTAACATCCCGCTCTTGCGTACTAAGAAAACTTATTCTTTGAGGACACTTGCTCGCAAGTGATCCGGACTATTATGATATTAAAACATTTGTCTCTGATTATGATGTGTTATGATAGATGACATGATGCTTTAATGCATTGACATAAGCAGGTGCTATTGACTTGGTTTTACTGAGTGTGCAGGGTTTTGGACGTTGAGGATGTCGAGGCATCGATGGAACCCCTTGGACTCCGGATTGAGTTAGGGAGTGTGCTATTTGGGTTGATTTATTTACTATGCTATTACATTTGATTTGATTATATGATGTGGACATGTTCTGACATGATTGTTGATGATGCAAGCTGACAATAGCTTGCCGACCAGACTCACATATGGAGTAAAGGGGCCACACACACTACTACCAAAGAGGTTGAGGGAGAAGTGTGGACAACAGCCCTGCCACAGCCTACTAGCACTCATGTCGTGGCTCGAACTGTAGGTTAACGATTACCTAGTTCGAGAGGACCCACGATGCTGCGAGGGCAGACTGCGATAGTCGCTCGTGATGATTCTAAGGGGCACGCAATAAGGCGGGGGCCTTATTCCTTAGAAGCCCTTAGTCTCCCACAAGTTCACCTTGCGGAGTGTTGACTCCAAGGGTTATTGATGTCTACCAATAAGTCAAGAGGTGAGTGGCACCCTTGGAGCACGTGGTGCATCCTGAAGGGCACGTCGCACAAAAGAAACACAAGAGGCGAGTGGCACCCTTGGAGCATGTGGTGCGTCCTGAAGGGCACGTCGTGCAAAAGAAACACTAGAGGCGAGTGGCACCCTTGGAGCATGTAGTGCGTCCTGAAGGGCACGTCACATTGATGATGATGAAGGAACAAACCTAGATGTCCCTACGACATTTAACACAT
>JASDQU010736870.1:101966-112542 GCA_032191745.1 Picea mariana
AGGGGTAAAATTTTGTCTAACCTTAAGAAAAATTACCCTATAAAAGTAAAAAAAAAAAAAAAAAAACTAAAAACCACTTAAGTAATAGTTTTTAGTCTTCATAAAAATTTTGGAGTAAAATGAAGAGAGTAAGAACTTTAAAATCCGTGGATTTAAAATTGTAAAGAAGAATTTAATTGTTTAACTTGTGAAAGTGTAAAAGATACTACATCATTAATAAAAAGGAAAAGAGGTTAATTTGTGAAACTGCCATTTTTGGCTCTAATGAAAAGGGGAAAGAAGGGAATAATAAAAGTTAGGAAACTAAGGAATGGAGGAAACATAATAAAGGAAAGAGGGAACTTATGGTAAAAATCAAGGTCAACTTAGTAAAGAATCTGCAATAAAGAACCTTCTAAATTGAACTAAATTAGAACCTTCATTGTAGGGAAAGTATTTAAAACATGTAAGGGAATCTAGAGACACCTAGAAGTAAAAACAGGAGTAACTCTAGGTGGGTGAGGGAATTAAGAAAATTTAATAAATTAAAGAAAATAGTTAATGGAGAAATGTGGGGGATGGATGACACTTGTACGAAGGAGAGTTTTTAGAAGTTATTATTTAAAACTTAAATTAAATGAGATTTAGGAAAAAGATGGAAGTTCTAAAACTCTATAAAAGAAAGGGAAGAGAGGGAAGAAAGGGGGGATCGACTGTTAGCGTAACGTTACACTGTCGGATTTGTGACTTGACTAATTACTTGTGGAGAGTTGATATTTCCCAAGTCAGATAGGAGTGGTAGCTCGGCCTTGCGAGGCGAGTTGGGAGCTAGATGTACCATATGGATAGTGTCTGGCCCCTTTGCGGCTCGGGGGGATAAGGGGGAAGTAGATTACCCCTAGCATTGGCTGGGAGGTACAGGTGAGGTCTCGGCGGTCGGCGAGCAGGAGCGGCATGGAGCTCAAGTGCGGGATAGCGTCTCCGGGTTATTCGTTGTCGGTCACAGGTACGCAACTGCATTTGTTTGTTTAAGAATAAAAGGAAAATTGTTTAAAGTTGTAGATGAATCCTTATAATGATGATTGATGTGTTGAATTTTGGATCATGTCATTTCCTTGTTGTTGTTTTATGCGCCTAGACTGTTATAACCCCGCAATCCTTTCGATGAGTTATCCTTGGCTCTGGCATTCTCTTACTATTGGCTGCAATTTTTTATTTGTGTTCTTTAGGCGTTTATAAATTACGGTGGGTGTTTATATCTGACTGTGGGCGTTTTGTTTTAATGTGGGCATTTATATATGACTGTGGGCATTTTTATATATGGCTATGGGCATTTTGTAATAATGGGGGTGTTTATATATTACTGTGGGCATTTGTATTGTTGTAGGCATTTATAAATTATGGTGGGCGTTTTTATATATGACTGTGGGCGTTTTGTTTTAATGTGGGAATTTATATCTGACTGGGGCATTTTTAAATATGACTATGAGTGTATTGGCATTTCCTTTTTTGTAAAATTTAGTTCTGATAATTCGTTCTAGCAATGAGTGTATTGGCATTCTGTTTTTGTAAAACTTAGTTCTGAGAACTTGTTCAGGCAATGAGTGTATTGGCATTTTCGTTTTTNTGAGAATTTGTTCTGGCAATGAGTGTATTCGCATTTCCGTTTTGTAAAATTTAGTTCTGAGAATTCATTCTGGCAATGAGTGTATTGGCATTCCGTTTTTGTAAAATCTAGTTCTGAGAATTCATTCTGGCAATGAGTGTATTGGCATTTTCGTTTGTAAAATTTGTTTTGAGAATTCGTTCTGGCAATGAGTGTATTGGCATTCCGTTTTTGTAAAATTTAGTTCTGAAAATGCGTTCTGGCAATGAGTGTATTGGCATTTCCGTTTTTATAAAATTAGTTCAGAGAATTCGTTCTGCAATGGGTGTCGGGCATTTTCGTTTTGTATTTTTCTGTAATTTCGTCTCTGGCAACCTCTGTCCCTGGCAAACGAAGTTCTCCCTCCTTAAACTTTCATTGATTTCAACTAATGCATATGGACATTGTTGTGTGGTAAAATGTAGAATTGTTTTGTCAATCATTAAGAATGGATAATTTAATTACGGATGAGGATAATGTTAATTAAATCCTTAGTTGCATTTATCGATTATTTAAGGTTCATTGAATTATGATATTTCATTTTAATGGTTGAATGTTCTCTGTTAACTTAATGCAATTCCTTGCCTTTTCATTTAAATCTAGTTAGTTTCTAATTGGGTTAAGAAGAATTTTTTTTTTATTATAAATTGTTCACAGGTTTCGGTTAATGAAATGGTGCATGGTTTTTATAATTGATTAGTGGGTATTGTCGTAATGGGTCTTGTTCTAATCTAAATTGAACATTGTTTAATATAATTTGAGGATGGTTCAATACTAATTGGATCTCGTTCTAATACTTTTGGGATATGGTTAAATATCATTTGAGTAGTGTCTTAATATAGTGGGGATATTGTTTATTTAATGGCCAGATATAAATTTGTAACACTTGGACATATAGAGAGAGTGGGTGAGAAGAATTTGTTACTCGCCTTCATTTAATCCTTCTTCACTTAGCTTCATATTGATTTGTTTAATAATTTGATATTGCGCACTATGGAATTAAGGCCTACCTGGATGCTAACCTTACAATAAGGAATGATGTTATAGAGTTCCCTTAGATTTATCTCTTGGCAACTTACAAGCGTTCATGTAAATTGGTTTCTTTTAAGTATAACCTGTTACTCAGAAGAGGGGAATGTTCAAGACCCTTGGGATGTATTATAATAATAATAGAAAGGGTTTGTGGCTAGATTTACCTTTGGAATTTAGTATCTCATTAAATTGGTATAAGAAGGGAGAATAGTAGCTTCTTAATGAATTTTAAGTGGTGAGTAATTTAATGAGTTGAGGAGTTATTAATGTCTCAGTAATGCTTCCGCCTTAATGTGATAACCAGGAAGCATTACTGAGACATTATAATGTGATAACCAGGTTAGATGTTATATTAAAGGTTGTATTATTGTCATAATAAATGTCTTACTTGTTATATTAACTGTCGATATCTTGTGATTGATTAAAAATACACTTCCAATGTAATACGGTAATAGTAGTGAGTAATATAATGAGTTAACAAGAATTCACCCTTGAAAGTTGCCTTAATGAGATAACTTTGTTAATTGCGATATTGATGATTTGTCTTGTCATTAGCTTAGTAGGCATTGGTCTGCTTGCATCGGGAGGGATGTAGACACCTCCATGTTCCTTAGAACAATCGCCAACCCTGAGACCTTAAATGGTTAAAATCGATGGGAACCTGGGCTTGAGCGTTTTTTATGTGTCTTGGAGGTCCTAACTATTGAAGGGTAGGATGGATGGGTAGCCAGTCTTTTATTGTTGGTTGATTGTTGTTCATTACTGGCAGATGTCATTGTGCGTCTTAGATCTTTATGTTGATATCACAATTGTATGTGTCATGATTCGTCGTCATGCAACAACGCAGAGTATAATGTCTTGTTAGCCTTGTACACATGCACACACAAAAAAAAAATTGCACTCGTTATAAGAGGTTGTCTTCGTAACGAGGAGGAATGTTACACTCAAGTGATTCAATCAATTTATCTTTCATATCAATTTGATTCTACAATTTATGGTTGTACCCTTGCAATTCCTTGAATTCTTGAGAGGCATTTTGTAAATTATTTCCTCCTTCACCCATTTCTTATTATTTTATCTCTCACTTGTCATGCTACCATGTTCTTGTTCACTTGCAATCCCTCTCTTCCATTTGTTTCTTTTATATTGTTCTTGCTTGATTTGATGTTACACTTAGGGTGTCAGGTGCTACTAATCATGCACCTTAAAGTGTGATTACAGTGATCTGATATTGATCAGTCACTTGAGCTCTGTATTCAAATTTCAGGAAGGTCTTGATGATAACATTCACACTTGATTTTTGAAAGGGTTTTGAAACTTTACCCTTTGTATAGCTCAAATTCATTGATATATCCTGTAATTTTTATAACACAATGAACAATTTAATGATTAAAAAAACTAGAGGAACAAATAACAATTTTATCTCTCATTACATGCTTTTAATTCCCAATTACGTCATTACCCTTTTTTCACAATAAATGGGAAATTTATATTTATTAAATATACACAGAGTGTAGAGAGAGTACTTAGAATTACAAAAAATTCAAAACTAGGTCTTATAGATTTACATATTTGGTACTGGAAAGAAATTTAGTCTGATTCTCTATAGACGGTGTCCTATGCTTAATTACAAATCATTTTACTGAATATATTCTGCAAAAAATGCTAGTATAAAAACAAAACAAAAAACATTTTTGATGGTTGATTTGGAGTCGCTAACTATATTTATGGATTGAATACCCTGATCCTTGACCTGTTGGAGTCCCTGTATAAGAGAATAGACCTTAGCCTAATTGTTGGTGGTGTTCCCTATATTCCAGGAGTAATAAATCTCCTTATTTACTCCTTGGAAAAGATAACCCCACCAGCTCCTGCCTCCCCGCCCATCACTCTTTAAGAGAACATAAGCATTTGAATTTGTGTACTTGTCTTTTCCCAAAATAACCATGTGTCACTACTATAAATGGACAGAATTTCTAATGTCCTATTGTCATACCCTCGACGTTTGACATCGCTCAACCACCGCTTATGAGGGATCAACAGGCATCAGAAAATCTCTCGTGATTTTTCTAACGTTGGACGATCGTCGGTATTCCAACTACCCTAACGTCTGACAATCGATAGCCTTTAAAAATTCAATTTCAAAGGACAACCGGAAAACTACCGACGACGTCTTTCGGTCTACCGACGAATATTCCAATGCTATCCCATCGAAGCGACCAATGAGCGTGTTCTAGTTCCGACGCTTTGCTAGGAGCGTTTCTCGTCGAAAGTTCGACCTGTAGTAGTCAGAAGACCAACAAACCTGAATATTTAAAAAAAAAATGTTGAAAAGAGGTGAGGCATTATTTTTCTCAAGTTCATAAAAGGGATAGAAGGTTTCTTCAACATTGACCATTCCATTCTATTTTCCAAATTCTACAAGATCCCGGAGAAAATCATCAGTTGTCTCAAACGTCAGCAAAGGAAGAGATGGATTGGTTGTTGCAATTGAAAATGGGGCAAAGAAATGGCATGGAATTTATCAAAAGATGATTCTATCAAGTAATAGGGCAAAGAAATGACATGGAATTTATCAACATTAGTCCCTCATGGCCGCATAAATGTATTTTCCATGTTCATACCAAACCAAAATTTATTCACTTGTAGCACCTATGGGATTCACAAAATGGGTTTAGTAACTCTAATCATCTAGTCATACCATTTGTTGAAAGTGGCCTCATTGAATGCAAAATTCTTAGTGTCCTTCCAACTCTTCCAAGCATCAAATTGCAATGAAAGAATTTGTTGATTCGGCATGGGATGAAGTTATCTTCCCTACAGGGCATTCCATTTCCACATCCCAAAAGAAACCAATGGATAGCCAAAGATGAATTAGGTGGATTATGTGTGGGGATTAGCACATGCCTGAAAGACTTCATCTATTAATAACTTAAACCATTTCAATTTAGTTCCCTGCACACATAATTTAGTGACAAATTGGGCATCCAGGTTGAATTATTCCTTGGTGTACTATTTACACATGATATGGATTGCAATCAACTAGCAAGAAAAATGGCCCTCGGGGTTAATCATCAATGAGATGATGGCACCACAACCTCCCCTATGTGTACCATACTTGTGATATAGGCTAGGTTCATCCTTATTACGACCATGCTTCCTCATAACTTGAAATGCATGGGAGACATATTCCCCCTCCATAGATAACCTTGTTAAAATGTGTACATCCTGCACATGTATAGGGTATTCCCATTCAATCCATATGTAATGCCAAATACCAACAAGTCATGCAACACCAAAAAATTATATTTACAAAGAGGTTCAAACATAGGCTTCCAAACTATGGCAATGTCACTAGACTCAAATGGAATGTAATCAAGATAGGCTTCATGTCTAGGAACAAGTAATCATCAATGAAGTTTGTGTTGACAAGTATCATTTTCTCAACCTTCCAATGCAAATCCTATAAAAATCCAACTCTCAAATCATAGAAATATATTGGAACTGCTTCTTTTTATCACAGTGTAGCTTTCAGAGCCAAAACCCTTCTTGTCAATGACTTACAAATCTAATATAAATAAAACTAGATTTTATCACTCTAAACTTTACAAACTCTCGTCAATGCCTTACCATTCTTGTCAATGCCTTACCATTCATCTTTTTCCAAGAACAATCTGTTATACCAAGCAACATTCTTTAGAAAGATCCTCTTCTAATTTCTCAGGTGAAAAATCAATTGGTTTTGGTTGGATAATTCCCTTGTCTTGTATAGGTCTCAGCCATGGACACTCTGATTTTATGCCTGAGAAATTAGAAGAGGATCTTTTTGGCATAATTCATTTGTCTTGTATAGGTCTCAGCCATGGACTCTCAAGCTTAAAGTTCTTCAAAACCTACATACAATAATGACCAAATTACTTCAATTGTCACTAAACAACTTCAATAGCTAAATATTGTCTAACCTTCAATAGCTAATTAAACAACTTATAAGTATTTAAACAAATATATATTGATCCTTATGGGTATGGGGAACAATATCACATCCCAGAAATTATACAAAAAATTGCAATGGAGGCCAGTTCAGATTTTGTTGGAATTACATATTTAGCCCCAGGAAAATCAAAACAATGTTTAGTATAAAATAGAAATAAACGCACTGCAACTTGATAGCCTTTTGATCCCAAATCCACTTTTCTGTGAGTCGATATTAAAACTCTTGGACGGGACCGCCAATGAAAAACATAAGAGGATTTAAAAGATAAATAAAAAATAAGAGCCATAACCATACTCTAGCTACAAACACAAAAATTGTGATAGCTACCAACTCTGAAGTATATATTTACCCCGAGGTGAATCAAAACAATCTTGAGAATAAACCATTGTAACAATCATTGATTTTTATCAACACAAAATTAAATCGCAATATTGTTTACAAAAGACAAATGCCACTTATAGCTCAACTTCAGTGTAGAAAATAGAAATCGACGTGCTACAACTTGATAGCCTTTGAGCACACTGGACAGGGTCGCTATTAAAATAAAAATAAAAATTAGGGTTTTAAAAGAAGAAAGGAGAAACAGGGAAAATTCTATAACTAGACCATATAATAGAATAATCTTGCAATTTCAACATATGGCCAACATATACAATTGAAAACCATCTAATCACTAAATATTGTCTAACCTTCAATAGCTAATTAAGAAATTATATAACTATGTGATTTATGAAACATTACTTTGGAGATTATAAAAGAAAAATACACCCTTCAAAACAATGATGCATCATATATATATAATTAAAACTTCTAGACCAAACCCCTTATTTGTGCTAGTTTCACCTCCGAGTTACAGTTTCATGAGTTGCTTCATGCTCAATAGTTTTTCCATCAGGACAAACCTGGACAAGACAACAAAATCCAAGATTATTCAATAGACATATTTAACCTCCAGGATATTCCTACTCAAGATAATAGATCGCTACATTGGACAATCTAGAATATTAAATAAAATATGTATTTTAAAAAAATTATTCAACTGCAATTATTTACTATACGTTAAGATGCACTAAATTGAGAATGTCAGAACATACCTTGACAATGCTTACAAGCACCTTATCATCCTTTTTTTGGAGTAGCCCCTCATCATCCTAGATTCAAACATCGACTTACTCACTGAGAAAAAACTACAAACGTGATAGTTATAGAACTAGAAATAACTCCTGAATGGTCTCCTCTTGGTTTCAAGAATAATTTATTGGAGTCTTCTAATCTTGCAGCAAACCTCCCTCGATCTGATGGAGCAGCAACGAAGTCAACATTGGCTTTATTGTTGCTCTGGTGGATCGAGAGAGGTTTGGTCCAAGATTAGCCAATTCCTAATTTATTCTCTACTAAACAGGGCCAACCACATGAAGGAGGAAGCTCTTATGGCCCCTCCCCCCCTCACATCACTCTCAATTCCCCAATACCCAATCTAGCTGATATATTTAGGGTAAAAACTGAAGTAGACAAAAATTTAATATGGACAGGCATATGTGAATATTTTTTTATTATAAATGATCGGTATTATAATATTATACATCGGTACTAGGTTTTTTTTTCTTTTTCTTTGCACAACTTTCTGCTAATTTCCTAAGTATTTCATCAATATTTGTGTCATCTTCTTTTACTGCGTGCTCTTCTATTGTTGATTTTCCTTGCATTCTCGCACACATTGCATTCCTTGTCACATACTCACGGTGTTGAGGCACTAGATGCGGCTCATTGCCTATAGCGACAAAAAATATTAAATTTATAGGGCAAGTTATTGAATACGATTGATTTAGTTCATTAATAAGAAAAAATACGACTGGAATGTAATAATTTACCTTCCCTGTGCTCCTCTTTTGTTAGAGTATCTCGATGCATGTCGTGCATCTCTACCACTGAAACCACAAAATTTATAAGTAGACAATCATAATTGAATTAGTAAAAAGAAAAAAATAGAATCAAAAAATTCATAAGTACAAAATTATTAAGTTATATATGATTAATATACATCCATATTACCATCGTGGCTCTTATGTGAAACAACATCATGGGGCTGCATTGACCCAGTTATGTTAGGATCAGGTTGCACCTCACTTTCAGGAGGCTTCACCTCACTATTAGGAGGCTACACCTCACTTTCATGGGGCTGCACGGAAGCACCATCTTGTGGTTTCTCTCTACTATCAACAAACTATTCTGCAGTACTATTGATGGGCTCGGTAATATTGTTGCTCCCCTGCTATAAATAACAAAGAAACATATAAAATTATTGGATGATATCAAACGAGAATGTATTTTAAAGGTAATGAAACCATGTTATTATGGTTAGATTTTAATAATATACCATCTCATTCACACTACATCTTGGCGATTGTCCAAAGATTTTTCGGTGATCAATAACAACTTGGTATCCATACTTGTAACCAAGCCAGAGGTCTTCCGTACTAGATTTGGTCCTAAAATCGTCCCCCCACATTGCATAAGAGTATTGATTTTTGTTATTGGTTGCCCCATTAATTACCAGAAACGTGGAAGGCGATATAACTAATAATATTGTTAAGATGTTTGATTACTTACAATTCGTGCCTGTAACTTCAAATAACCACCTTGGCCTAGTCTGTGTTGGCCATGTTTCTCAACCCTTGCCTTGGTGGCTTTCGAAGTGTTAGGGAGCCTATGAAAAATTTCAAGTATGTTATATACCGCAATTGTATTTAAAAATAAAGAAAGCTAAAAGTATTGAATTCAAATTGTAATTTACCTTCCTGGACCAGGTGGATTTCTTCCTTCTTTTCTCAATCTCTTCTCCTTTGCATTCTCAATGAACACCTTCCATTAACTCTTAAGAATAATGGGTGGACGCTCATACCTAGGGTTCTTTTGCAATTTAACCCTATAAATGTCATGTATATATTTTAAATATAGGCCCACCTCTTTGGAGACCTTGCTTTTGTTGAAGGTATCTACCCCAAAAATACACTCAAGGTAGTCCAAGATTTCTTTTTTGAGGTGAATACTCTGAGAATTCCACCTCATGTGTAATGTGGGACCAAAAATTTCCAACGACTGGTCATGCAAGTGTTTATAAAACAAGTTGTTTCCTACATGCAAAAATAAACGATCATTAATTAAAAAATAATAATATATAAGATGATATATGCTTCAGATATACAACAATAAATGGTTAAAACAATTAAAAACACCTGGAATTTTTAATCTCTTTATTGGAACTCCTTTCTCATTCACCAAAAAAGTGCATGAAATTTTTCCTATGTTGTTGACGCGTAATGATCCAAGAAATGAACTGATAGTGTCATCACTGCCACTGCCACCAGCTCCTACGTGTGGCTCTGCCACCTCCGGCTGAAGGGGTATGACATGCTCATGGTCCCCAAATATAGGTGTGGACCCAGTCTGACTATGACTGGGATGATCAATCGCAGGTGGAGTGCTGAATAGCCTAGCCAGTATATTTTGGCTCGTGTTGGCTGGACATTGTGGTGTACTCTCTGCAACATGACTACTACCAACATCTACTGCAAGAGCCGACTGAATCGGAGCCAAAAAATCCTATGTAAGAAAGAAAAAAAAATTTGATTAGAAAATGTAAAAGTTATAAACATGAAACATTCATAATGACCAAAAAGAATCACTTTAAGATATGTTTATTACCTTATATTTTTGAAGGTCTTCCTTCAACTGCTCTATCCTTTCTTTATTTTCTTGATTTTGATCTTTAGTTACAACCAAGCGAAGGATTTCTCTGTTCATTTTTTTGATGATTTTTTTTATTGTTACCATTATGTTGGGGTCATCCAACAAGTCATCGTCGACCCAATCATCACAACCATGGCCCGTGGACTACATATTTCAAGAAAGAAAAGTTATTTTCA
>JASDQU010736870.1:136507-147397 GCA_032191745.1 Picea mariana
AGACGATATTCTAGATGAGGTGTGTTTTCAAAGTCTGTTTTCATTTAATCCTAATGAATTAAAAAAATTTCATAATATGGATATGATCAGACAGTCTTCCCCATTGTTTGGTTCAACAGAAATATTTGTGCAAAACCCATCATATGAAATACAAACACATCTTGAAATTTCTGAAGACTTGAATACCTCACAAGCAAAACAAGGTCAGGAGATGGAATGGACTGATTCCAAATTCCAAGGAACAACTCAGGTCTATTTCGACCCTATAGATATCTATATGGAGAAATTTTCCATGGAAAGGCCACAATACATTTTCAGGAGTTTAGTTGTTCTTCAGATTGATCGATTCTCATGTAAAAGAGATCAGGGTAGAAATCCTTATCACATATCATTACCAGATCTACATCTGAGTTTGTTGAAAATCAATGAAGCAACCCAGGTTTCATGTCCAATCTTTGATTGGTTATATTGGATATCTCATATTGATTAAGATCAAGCGTCCTCGGATTAGAAAAGGATGTATGTATATAAATAAGATCATCAGATCAAAGATTTTATTAGATTTACCCTATGCAAATAAGCTTGTTGGGAAAGTATGTGGTTTATGTTGTTTTCTTCTTTCCTTCAAAAACTCAGTCAAGTTCAGAATGGATAATCAGATGATCTCTGGTCACCAAGGTACAAGACAGATCAAGATATAGGTTGTGGGATCATCCCAATGGATAAGGCACTGATTTACGAATCCAGAGATATGAGATTCTTGACACCTCCCCAGGAGCTTCCATCCCCAATTGGAGCCTATGTTAGTATCCTATAACGATAGGAAATCTGATGATTCAGATATTATATGTTGATTTCGTGATGAAATTCCTGACTTGCTGGCCTGATTATCTCCTCAAATAAATTTCTCGATTTTTATGTCTTTAGGTGATAGGATAGTCATTAGATGAAGTTTTTTTTTAATTTCAAGTGGAAAAGTCTTCAAATTAATTTTTAAACTTGTCGTTTCAAAGAGTGACGAGTCTGTACTTTATTAGGAAAAAATCCAAAATTTTCACTTTCGGCAGCTAAGGGCCATTTTTCAAAATATTCTAAGCTGCCAAAAGCGGTCTCTTTCGGAAGAAAAAATAGCATGTGCGAGGCGCTCTAAGCTGCCAAAATGCATAATTTCTCCAACGGTTAGGTTGTCCCATCAGACTCTCAAACTGCCATCAGTACACATGTCATGATGATCTTATATGCTGCCGAAATCATCTATGAGGATCGTTTGTCATGATCTGGGCGGTTTATTATGATTTTAATTGATGTTTCAAAAAATCATTAAACCCCAAGATATCAATCTGAAACCCCATCATGATTTCATTCGCCCTTACCATTTCATGCAATAATTCACATGAAGGTCAGTCTTAGTCGATTCTAAATGAATGTCATGATATCAAGTTCCTTATTTGTTGAGCATTTGTTTTAAAAAACTCATATATCCACAAATCTGTTGATCTCACATTTTTCCCTCAACCGTTTTCCCTCTATCATGTTTCCTAGTGTCGGTCTCCCATCCATCAACCCATATTTCAATATTTTCAAGATATTAACAGGTTTTTTGTAGATGACTACTGGAGGAGCATTGCTCAGGAGGGAGCTGCAAGATGTTTCCTATCTAGAATCTCATCCAGAGGTTTGTCAAATGTTCAAGGATGCAGACTGCTATAGGTTTTGTGAAAAGTTACAGGGGTATCATCAAGGAATTGCAGAGGCGTTTGCGAAGAGTTTTGATGGTGTCAAAGTGAAATTGGGTCCTCTGGAAATGCAGATAGATGAGGCAAGTGTTGTTGCAGCTACTGAAATTCCAGGAGAGGGTTATAGGTGGTTCAATACCACTCCCATTAAAGATATTGAATTTAGATCTTACCTTAAGCTAGAGTTCCAGAGCATTATTTGGCAGAAGGATGTTCCCAAGAATTACTTGGAAGACAAATGCCAGAAATTGCTGAAGGTTATTCAGGTGTACATAATGTGTGAAGGGAGGTATGGCAGGGTCATGTTGTACCATTTTAGTCTTATCAATCATTTCACAGGCAAAAACCATATGAACTTGCCTCATTATATTCATAGGAGCCTCACCAAGATGGCACAAAAATTCCAAGCTAAACCTAAGAAAATAAAAAGCAGGTTGTTCCATCATGGCCTCATCAAGCTTATAGTGATGGGGAAACTCCAGAGAAGAGAGAGGACATGGAACTACCTCCTGTTTTGGGGAGAATTCGAGCAAGAGATCCAGCCTAAGGGTAGGAATACACCTACAAAGAAGTCATCTACACCAAAGAGTAGTAAGAGAAAGAGAAGGGCCCTGTCACCAGTGCAGACAAAACAACCAACCCCTTCACCCAGGACTAAGAAGGGAAAAAAGAAGCTTGATTTTGATCAGGGAAAGGAGGTCCAAACCAGCATTGTTGAGAAAAACATCTTGAATTTTCCATACTTGGACTCTGAGTATGAAACAACCATGGAGGAGAGAGAAGAAGCTGCAGTTGAAGTACCAGCCTTGGAGTTACCTAAGACATCAACAAGAAAACACAATAAGGTCAGCAAATCATCAAAGATTGAAAAGCTTAAAGAAGATATATCAGAGATGAAGTTGCTTGAGAGAGTCATTAAATCCCAAAACCAAACTATAAGAAACACATTAAATGAGGTAAGACATTGTTTTGAAAGGTTAGCTAAAATGATTGTAAAGGAATAAAAGAGGAATAAGAAATTTCTCAAGGAGAATCGTAAGTTACTTAAAATGGTTAGATGTTTAAGGATCAAACTAAGGCTCAAAAAATCCTAATCCAAGAGCACATCCTGATTTAAAATCTCTAGCAGAAGTTGTTGAGAACCTAAATGAAGATCCTAAAGAGTAGGTAGATCAAAGAAAATCCATTTTTGTAGTTTTGAACAGTTGTGGAAAACTCAGAATTTTCAGCAGCTTATTCACTTTTCCTAAAGTCATTGTTAGTTGTCGAAAGCTCTGCTTTTGGTAGCTAACCCTATTTTGTTTTACACCTGTAAGCCACCAAAAGCATAGAGGATGACAGAATGCTCGTATTTTTTCCCATATTGAATTTTTTGGTGTCCAGATCATGCGGAAGGGGTTCCAAATGAAAGATAAATATTAAAGGGATTCAGATCATCACACTTTTCAAGTTTTTGATGCAGATATTATGGAAAAAAGGTTAAGTGGATTTTAAAATTCTTGGTAAAGATTGATTATTTGTCAAAGCAGGATTTCAAAGTGCTTTTTCATCACTTTGAAAATTATTGAAGATATCAGATATAGCTGAAGCTATCGATATTGTGGAATATTTAGTTGATAATACTTTCACCCTTAAATTAGGACTAGATTTTGCATATTATACTAGTTTCGATTTTATTTTATTTTGAGTATTTCAGATCCATTTTCATAGGATCTTGAACTATTATGTAAAGTCCATAAAGCCTATGACTTTGAAGAAAGTTGGGGTTGGACTTGGGATGATCAAAAAATGTAAAAGTGCTCACAGGATTTAATTGACTGTTATGAGTGAATACAAAGACTTTATTTCCAGATTCTTGTGTCATTTTATGTGGTGAAGTGTTTTGCATGTAAATTGTTGTTCCCTGGTTTATCATATTGTTTTTCTATTCTCATTGTTTATAAGAAGAGTATTCTTAGGATTTGTCGAGGACACCCTGATCTGGCTTAAAGACAATTTTTATGTTTTCTTCTGAAGATTGAATGCAAAATTCGGATAAGCTCTGCTCTGTATTTGAAATGACCCCTAATATTTTCCTCTCTCCATATTACAAATTATAAGAATCCACTAATATGATTGTCTTGCCTAGTTACATAATTCTTTGTTATTTATTTTTTCAATCATATTTCACCTTTGACTCCATTTTCCCAATGATCCTTTTATATCCCAACCAAACCAATTCAAAATCCATAAACAAACCCATGTTCTGCATAACTAGCCTAATATCTTATTTCCGGCAAAGTTATATCAGACAGAGAGATACCTCTTTGAGTCTTGGAGGGCTAGATCGAAGACTCAAACTGGTTTTGATGTTGCCTCTGTGACTGCCTCCACAGCCTTGGGAAGATTATAGAGTGCTAACATACTCCATCTTCCATTGAGACATTATGTTAATATTTTCCAAGGAAATAGAATCCACATAAGGAATTTTCTCAAGCCGCCACACCCATAACGGAAGATTGTAGTGGACAAAAACCAATGTAAATTGCAACCTCCTTCACTATAAGAGGGTAGTAATAAATTGTATGATTTGTGGAAGATTTCCATAAACGTGGTTCTTTTGCATCATAATTTATCTACCAAACATCTACAACAAATAAGGAAAAAACACTTAAATTACATTTCATTACAATAGTAAATAGGAAATCAAGAAACATAATTCAACTTTCAAATAGAACATGTAATTAAACTAATAAATTCCAATGGTTTACTTGACATTAAAATATTAATTTCTTCTACAATAGTGTTGAAGCCAAAGAGTCAGCTGGCATTGCTATACAACTCCATCTCATGATTAATGATTTTTCAAGCTTCTTGACCAGGTACCATATTTTGAAGAAACATAAGGAACCCTTCCATAACCTTGCCATCGAAGTAAAAATTACATGAATAAGAAAAGGTGAGGTTAAGGACAGTTGTTGCTACATGGATGAGGCGATGGAGCATCCCAGTCCATCGGTCATCGATTAAATCCTAGATATTCATGTATATTTAATGTTTGAGGGAACCCTTGCCCAAATAAAATGATTAGATAACTTTTTTGGTCCTATGTGTTGATGATTGCAACATTGTGTGACATTCTCCAGGTCATTCTCCTCTAGAATGAGTTGATACGATCTATGTGAGAGAGCCCATGTGTTGGGTGTGCACATGTGATGGGTGTACGTCAGACTCTGGACTAAGTTGTGATGACGTGTGGTCTCCTTCCTTGTACTCCTCTGGACTGATTTGAGTCGGCTTGAGATGGTCTCATGCCTTGTACTTCTATGGACTTAGTTGAGTTGGCTTGAGATGGTTCTCTAGATGGTACTCCCATTGAATCATATGAGTTAATTTGTTGAGTGAGAATCCCTGTGGGTGAGCACAGGTGGACGTGTCCCTAGTGGTTGATCACTAGAGGATGTGTGGATCCCTTGCTATATTGTCTGAGAGTAAGATTGGTTTTAACCCTAATTGTGAAGGGTACAAGTCGGCCCCACCATCTGAAAGATAATCAATATTGTGAAAAGATTAATTATATTATCTAGTTAAACAGGTCGGCCCTATTGTGCCAATAGACACACCTATTTCTATGTCAAGTATTTTATAAATAGGAGGAGATCCCCATTGTGGATCTCACTCAGTCACTTGTCATCTCATAATTTCAGCAACACTTGCACTGTTGAAGTGCACATCTCTCTTGGGTGCAAGTGCATACACAAGAAATCAATGAAAAAGAGGGATTTTTGTACCCTATGGAGTACTACACCAAACCTTTTGCCTTACATATTGCTAGTAGTCTAATTTTTTCTCCATTTCGATTAAAGAACCTCCAACAAAGGTTAGAGTGCACTCTTCATAATCACAAAGACTCTTTCCTACATCAACTAGTCTTGTTACATTCTAAGGCATGGGATCAATTCGAGAGGTCATGTGTAGTGGTTTGAGATATGTACTTCTTTTAGAACTTTTTGAACAAAAAACATAATAAATAATAAGTGAAGAATGCATAGTAATCAATCCATACCTTCATCTAGTTAATATTGTTTGCAATGTATATATGTAGTGCATCCCACTCTCGACCAATTGTATCAAAAAATCATAATTCACCAATATATGTTAGTTATCAAGGTATTAAATATTAATAATTGATGAAAGCATAAAAATTAAATAAGAATGATACACATAAAAAGGAAAAGTCAGATGTATTATAAACCTAATTACCTTTCACTTTCATCATTCTACCTTTCCCCAACAGGTGCTCCCCTTCAAAAATTTTAATGGAGTTCACATCCCAAATGCAATCCACATGCATATTTGCAGCTAATTTAGGAAGATATTGACTAATATACACCATCGATTGATATAGCATATATCCCTCCACCATAGAACCCTCAGGATGTGCTCTTTGTCTAACCTAAGCCTTTAATGATTTCAGGTGCCTCTCCACCATTCACATTGACCTTATGTGTACTGGTCCACACAATTCAATATCCTCAACTTGGTGTATGAGGTAGTGTTCTTGTGCATTGAAAAATGTCGTAGGTAGATACTTTTTCATTTCACACATTAGCCGAGGAATTTCTCTCTTCCAATACTCGATATCTTATAAGTAAAACATATGTCATTAAGATCTTGAATAACAAATTGGAAAAAACAATTTTCATATAATTTACTACTTACCTCATGTATTTTCCAAGATCATATATAACTTGTTTTACGTTGTTGTCGAAGTGGTCTGGGAGAGACAGAGGTAGAACATACTGTAACAATCAAAATCGATCGTTATTTGATTCTAAAGTATAATAAAACTAAACTAAAAAGATGTATACCAATATAAATATATATATAGAAAAATAATTACCTTAATGAAGGTATGTCGATCATGTGTTTTTACCCCACCAAATTCACCTTTCTTTGTTAATATATTATTTATGTTTGAAGAAAAACTCGTGGGAAATTTTATTCTCCGAATGACCTCTTTTACATCATTGCTTTGTTTCTCAATTAATAACCAGGGAAGGCTATTTCGATCTCCATCGCTATTTGATTGGATCCCACTTTGCATTGCATGATTGGCTTCCTAAATGTCACTACAAATCTTGATGACTTTTTCTTTATCCCTCCTAACATCTATGATTCGCCATAATGTTTTTGTCACATTCTTCCCGATATGCATTGTATCAAACAAATGAGCTATTTTTAGGTCCTGATAGTAGGGCAACCTCATGAATTGAGAGGGATAACTTTTCATTCCTCATGGGAGCCCATTGTTAATATCTTCACGACATTGATGAAGCATAAATTAAATTCAATAAAATAAAAATTCATAACATTACATATACAATATTACATAAACAAATTGCAATATACTATCTCGACGACTTTTGTTATATTCCAACTTCCATAGGTGAGGTTTCATTCTTCGTGGTTTTAATCCAGTCTCTTCTTTCCCATTAAAAATATGTTTTTCAATAGTCTGATACCTATGGTTCTTAGAGAGGAAGTGCCTATACTCATCAAACACCTCCTTTCCTAAAGTTTTTGAACGTTGAGATTTGATCTTAGGACCACAAATTGGACATGCAAATCTACCATTTGTTTGAAGACCTGCAAAAGTTGGATTAATAATTATGTCAATTATACGAAAGGGATTATTTAAAAAACCATGCATCATGGTATCTTCAAATAATTATATACTATAATTAAAGTGCAATGGATCGTTACATACCAAAAAAATGTGTTAGTCCTAGCTCATCATGAATTGTCCATACAAGTATTCCACGGAATTCAAATTCCTTTTGCCTTATTGGTTTACAAACGTCATACATAGTGATGTCAACCCATAACTTTAGTAACTCGTCGATGAGAGGCTCGATATATACATTCATATCTTTAACCTGGTACTTACCTAATTGTTTGAAATTACACATAATTACTAACGTTATGTGCATATATAAGTAAATAAATAAATACAAGATATTATGCAACAAGAAATACAAATGAAATCTTACATTCGGAAAATTAATGATAACATTACATACCTGGAACAATCATTGTCAACATTATGCGCTCCCTCTTTATTGACATACAAGGAGGAATGTTATTGTTGATAACAAAAATTGGCCACACTGAGAAAATAGACATGAGCTCCCAAAATGGATTAACACCATCAATGGCCAATGAAAGTCTAACATTATGAGGTTCATCCTTAAAAAATGGCCATTTTCCTCATTTTCCTTAAATGCATAACCATTTGCAGGCATTCGAGGAACACCATCTCCACTTCTATTACGTGCATGGTAATCCATAAACTATGCTATGGTTTCGCACTGGAACAGTCGTTGCACACGTGGAATTATGGGAATATGACGAAGAATCTTACGAGGAACCTTTTTTGTTAGTTGATCGGTTTGATATCTACTGGTCTGACATTGCGGGCATTATGTTTTCAACGCATGTTGTCCATAGTATATAATATGATCATTGGGACATGCATCTATAGCTTGATACTCCATTCCAATTTCTTTCATAATGGCATTTAAATATCGGTATGTGCGAGGTAAAATATTTGACGATGGTAACATAAATTCACCTAACAATCTACGACATAAAAAATAAGTAATTAGTGTAAAGAATGTTATAATTTGTACATATTTAATTCTTATTTCAAACATTAATTAAAACTAAAAACAAGCAAAAAAAATCAACCTTTATGTATATGTGATGATGAACCATATTACATACCTTAGGATCTGTGTCATACAACTATTTGACAAACCATTCAAAACCTTTAATTTCACCAACAATAATGTAGCAGAAAGAAGATTTGCTTTTGAACCTTCATAAAGTGGTTTTTTTGCCTTATCTAGAAGAGATACGTCAAGATCACCAATTTCCTCATCATCATCCTCGTCCGGTCGAGCGAACAATTCTTGGATCAATTCATTTGTCCCATCGTCTTCAATTATATTGTTATTATTTTCATCTTCTTCCATAGGATCATTAACTTGATCTTCAATATTCGGCACTCCAAATTCCTCGACACTTTGTAGTACAACATCATTTATGCTAGTACTTGGCGCGTTTAGACGCTTAGGGGGCCAGCCTAACTTTATAATTACAAACAGTCATGCAAAATTAGTGTACTGCATAAGAAATATTTAAACAATATAAAATTTTATAAATACAATCAATATAAAGATATAATAATGAATATATAGTTTACCAAGGGACGATATTCGTTCGGTCAACCTTCAACGTGCCCATGGGTTCTGCAATGTCTTAGAGTTGTTTTTATTAAAATTCTTTTGACTTTTGTGCTTCCGCATTTAGCGCAAGGGAAATAACATCTCTCATCACCTTGTCCATAATATCTCCACATTCTTCACCACAACCAAAATATTGAGACGATTATGTTATAAAGTTCAGTGATGATGTGCTAGATCTATTTGATTCTTGAAATGCAATAGACCAACCCATACAATATATTTTACCACATAAGCTTCAAAGCTTCACCATAACCAAGTAACATAATCAAACGACATAATAGAACTAGGGCAAGAGATCAAGTCACATATAAGCATGGAAAAATTAGCATGTTCACAGACGACACAAAATCTACATAAACGTATAAGGTTATAAAATATTAAAGGAGACAAAAGAAAAAAAATATTTAACTAACCTTCAAAGTCTAAAATCCTCTTGCACGCCTTGAACAATGATCACAAAATTAAGCTCTGTAGATCAAAGATTAGTTCGATCTCTTAATCAACAAGAAAACCTTCACATAAAAACGAAGATTAACATAGCTATAACACATAAAATATGTCGCAACTATAACAAATTAGTCGAAATTCGGTTCGAATTAACTAATTTATAGATTCGTCATCGTCAGAATTCCGATGACTATAACCCTAAATTAAGGTTGACCATTTCGAAGTCAATGACCGTTATGTTGACCTACAAACGACTATATTAAAGTGTCGGAACTGGATGTCGTACTTCCAACGACCTTAGAGCACGTCAAAAATCCGACGTTATCGGGACTAATTTAAAAAAAAAATAGTAAAATTTCATTTTTTTTTTTTAAATTCGACAAAAAAATTGATTTTATCACAATCGTCATAATAGTTCGTCAATTTTTTAGCCTATATGTAATAGTGTGTCAAACACTGACAACATAAATATCGAAGTAAATAGCCACCATCCATGAGCATAAGTTTTACTGAAACCCCCTTATTCAATTTTGAGAGGGTCCAGGACAAGAAGTGAAATAAAATTGATTTTATTATGTGATATCTCTCTTATAGTAAAAATAGTGTGTACAAATACAAGTAGAATCTTTCAATATTTTTAGAAGCCTTCAAGCTTTCCTTTTTCAAGATTTTGAAAATTCTATTTTTTTAAATATTTCCAAGATGTTTTTTACAAATAGAAATTTCTAACTCACCCTAAGAGAAATTTCCAAGCATCCTCACTCTTCCTTAGTAATGGGCATAGTCACAAGAAATACAAATAACTTTTTCATATATATATATATATATATGAAATTTCAATCATCCTTACCAATAGGCAAGTTATGATGTGTATTTATGTACACCATAGCCTACATCTCGATTTCACTCATTTTGCGAGGTGGAGCTCTTCAAATCTCACAACGTTCACATAGATTGATCTTGAGGATGGATGAATGCTCGCTATATCTGTGTTTTCGTGTGAAAATTGCTTGGAAGGTCACTTAGATCACAGAATGGAGGAATGGCACATGGGTTTGGAGCACAACTTCAACAATTTGATCTCCTAGCAAACCTTACTGAGTGATCACAAATTTCCAGACTACCACTAGCGGTTACTGAACCTCCGAGATGATTATCAACTCCAAGATCAACTCTTCTTAAAGTCCGAAATCCGATTTGAGATGGATGCTTCATTTAGGGATGCTAGCCTCAAAAGCTAGTTGTGAGATTATTTGCACCATTATTATATAATTAAATGCCTATGGAATAATATTTAAAAAATTCAAAATACCTTCAACCAAAGACGATTTGAAAGGGCACGATTGTTGTGCATGCATGCGTAAAATGGTCTTTCAATGACAATTGCAAGCGGGTTAGTAATCCTATGCAAATTTGGT
>JASDQU010736870.1:188406-210803 GCA_032191745.1 Picea mariana
ATACTTTTTTGTCCAGTCAAAGAGTGCTCTTATTGTTGTCACATTACATTCTTGGTACTCGTCGAGTCAATGTTGCTAAGTCAGTTTTTGTGCCTCATAATGTTCAAGGGAAGTTTCACTTTAAACCATCCATCTGCAATAATTACCAGTTTCCATTTCCTTTTTCAGTCCATACCCATTCGATTCACCGTCTTACATCACTTTCCTGTGTCAGTTTCATGTCAACGATGGGGGATATATCAAGGCCCTCCTTCGATGAGTCTTTTCCTGTTGACTTCAACACATCACCTGGGAATTAGACTTAGAAACCAGTGAGTACCTTGGGACCTTCATGCCTCAATGGCAAGTTTTCTCGCCTTCAACAGTAGGCTTACTTCATTGACCTCTGATCGGATGACTCCACGGATGTTCGAATTAAACTCATTTATTCACATTTGTTGGAATGTATTAGGGTACCTTGGGAGTCATTAACATTGTTGGTGATTTCCCTCTCATGTGTTGACGGTTTACCTCTATGATCAATAATCAAGTGGTTTCTACCATGCTCGACATCAATTCATATATTCACATGGATAGATTTTTACCACATCGGGATTGGGACGAAGACCCTGGGTTAAGTGTTCACTCTGTTACCTACTCTTCCCAGGCTGTGAAGGAGATCATTTGAGCATGCTTATATATATACTATCACATAGATCCACATTGTATTGGTTTGTTGCTATGTTTTGTCATCTTGTAGCTCCATTATTTATTTTTCATGGATGTGATCAGTTCATGTGATGGAGGTATGGATCCACATTTTATCTCTGGTGACCATATCCTTAGTCAATGTTTTCATGGATCTGTTGTGTATTAGTCAGCGGTCGTGCTTTGATTCATCTCGTATTTCGAGCATAGGGATGCTTGCCTCGAAAATGGAACATATATTAATATTGTTTGATTATTGTTTTCACCTTCTACCAAGTTCTCCCACTCCATCACCCTTGCATTGAAGAATTGTAAAGTGTTTTGGCGATCCATTTATCTTCTGACCTCAAACTTTAGGGGGCATCTATTACACATCAAAATTCCACACTTAATTACCTCACCCTAAGTGTCGCAAGTGTCGTCAAGTGTCATATGCACCTTGCTAAGTGTCACGTGCACTTTTCTATGTGTTTTAACACCTTAACACCATGAAATAACATTTGTCACAATCCCTAGTCAATGTGGAGGAGAAATATATCATATGAAGGTCAAAATACCATGTGCACATGAATTATTCATTACTATTCATAAAAAGAAAATTAATTTAGTGTGAGAATCCACCTCACATTTAGTTTCCTAATCTCAAGGAGAAGTTGAGAATCTCATGGATGGTTCAGAGATTTTCTCAAACCAAAATCCTAATTTGGTGGATCTTGAGAGATATTTCCTCCTTCAAATCCTTGAGAGATATTTTCTCCCTAAAATCCTTGAGAGATATTTTCTCCCTAAAAATCTTGGAGATCCCATTTTAGTGGATCTAGTGAGTGATCTTCTCCATGGTGGTTAAGCCTCCAAATCTTATATAATGAGGGATTTACATGGTGAAGGGGAGACATAAAGAGATATCAAACTTATGATCTTGGGATTCATGCAAGGGTCTAGTCAAGGAGAGCTTGGAGGAGTTGCAGTTGACATCATTCATGGTCTGTAAGTTTTCTTGGTTCTCATTTAATATACTTTGCCTATTTCCTTAAAGTGTATGTTTATATGTGCTTATCTATGTTTGACTTAATTTACATACTTGAATTTTCTTTGTCTAATCCATTAGAGTAGGAGATATTTGTTTGTTTCTCGTTGTTCATTGCAGGTACAGATTTGCACCGAGAGTGAATATCGAGCTCACTAATTGGAGCGGCTTGGACAAACGTCATAAACGAGGTGCATCATACTTCCCCTCCTTCTCTCTTTTTCGATGAACAAAATGAATTTATAGGAATGGTAGTGTCCAAATGTAATTTTATGTCTTAGTAAAGGGGTCTATAATCCAACGGAAAGTTCACTTGTCTGCGAGGGAATATTTCTGTAACACTACTGAGTAAATTTGTATATATGGGGGTACACTGAGTCTGTAGGCATTATCACCCACCTTCTCCAACACTTTAAAAGGACCATGCCACAGAGCCTTGATCTTCATACTAAGACCCTAAAGCAATTATTTGTTTAGATACAACCAAACTCGGTCTCCCACATTGAATGTTTTATCAATATGTGTTGATCATGTAGGGCCTTGTACTTTTTCTATGACTTATTCATGTCTCTTGTACTTGAAAATGAAAATTGGTCTAATCTTATCAATAATTTTTTCAGCTTTCAATGATTATCTTGTGGTGTATTCCCTTGCTCCTCCTTATTTTCCATATACAACATCTAAGGAAAAAGGTGGAAAATACCCAAAGCAAGTTTCAAAAGGGGACTTATTGGTAGAAGCATGAACTACTATTTTATATGAGTGATAAACACAAATCAAAGTTTCATCCCAAGTCCTTGGATGCTTTTGATTGTAAACCCTCCAAAGCTAAACCAATGTCATATTCAGTACTTATGTTGGTCAATCTATCTGTAGATGGAAATTTGTGGATCTTTTCAACATTGGGTCCACCTTCTCCCAAAATGTAGTCAAAAGGCACTGAGAAATAGTGTATCTCTATTCGAGATGATGCTCCTTGGTATCCCAAAGTGCACCTAGAATTTTTCTAAAGAACATGTTCGGTGCATCTTGTCCCTTGATGGTTTTTTTACATGGCAAGAGAATGCACATCTTGATAAACCCATCAACTACCACAAATAGGTAGTTATGTCCCTTCATTATTCTTGGTGAACCCTCCATGAAATCCATGGATATACTCTCCTAAGGGATAGTATATACAGGTAGGGGATGGTATAAACCTTTCTTTTTGTTATTAAGCTTGTTGGTACAAAAAAGCATGCATCCTTTAATAAACAAAGCTACATATTCTTGCATTATAGGCCAATACACTTACCTCTATAAGTTGGCAACTATCTTCTCAACACCAAAATTCCATGTTACTTTGGAGGTGTGATTCTCTCTAATAAGTTGCAATCTTTATCCTTTAGGAACATAGAGCTTGTCTAACTTGTTGAGCAACCCATCTTGGAGATGATAGTCAACTTTACCACCACCTTATTCTACAAAAACTTGTCCTTGCAGTTTATGCAACACTTATTTAAAGTCCACATCTTCTGGGATGTCTCTTTGTATGCATCATGGGTGAAAGTATCCATGTGCATAAGAGTTCCCAAAGATTTGATATTTAATGTGGGTAACCTTGAAATCATGTCTGCTAACTTATTAGTTTCGCACTTCTTATATTTGGTGATTAAATGAAATTTCTATAAAAACCCCATCCACTTGTAGTCTATAGTTTGTTGAACCTTACTCTAGGCCTGCAAATATTGTAGTCGTTGATGATCGGTGTGGATAATGGTCTCCTTGCTCATCATATAGTGATTCCACTTCTTAGCAGGATGAATCATAACATATATTTTATTGTCGTATGCAGGGTATTTTAGGATTCCATCACGAAATGTCTTAGAATGATAGCATACCAGCTTACATCTCTACATCAAGACCAACCCCATAGCATACCCACTTGCATCCATATCCACATAAAAAGTATTCTAGAAGTTAGGCAATGTAAGAACCAATGTTTGATTAGTCTTTCTTTTCAACTCATCAAAAGAGTTTTGTTGATTCCTTCCCCATTAGAAACTCCTTTCATTGGTTTTTATGGCATGGAGTAGTACAACCATAGCTAAAAAATATGTTATAAAATTCCATAGCTATTGTGTTACCTTGACAAAGATACTAACTTTAGTGACATTGGTAGGATTTTTCCACTTAAGGATGGCCTCCATCTTCGCAGTATATATCTTTAGTTTTCATCGACTAGTTTTCTCTCCTCATGAATATTGCATCCCTCATGTACATGTAGGGGATTCCAAACACTACACCACAAACATCAAGTGATATTGCATCTACCTCCACTTCATATAGGGTTTCCATGAATTCTCAGTTTCCATGTCTAGGGTTTTCAAATTTTACGCCAATTCTTGGATCATGCAATTTCCCACAAAACCCCTAAACAAAATTGCTCTCATACTAATATGATCCATAAATTGTCATGGATATTCTGTTGGAATTGTTTGTCACAATAGATCTTACAAGTATATATAATCTATTATTGTGCAGTTCTTTAGTTAAGATTCATATTAAATTTTACTCACTTAATGCGTGAAATATTGAAATAACTGAAACAAAAATGAAATAAGCTAAGCAAATAACACACCATACACACAATGAACAGAAGATGTACCCTAGAAAAATCCAATATGGGAAAAACCCAACTAGAAGGGGAGGCATATGCTCTACTCTTTTCTTCTCAATCATGAAATGCAAATACAAAGAAAGGAGCACTCACAATGGAGTTCCCATGGCCACTATGGCCAATATGGATTATACAGAATCTTCTACTTCAATATCCCACTGCCAGATGTTTTTTTCAACTGTTGAACAATACACAATACAATAAGAATGGAACCCCTTCTTTTCCTAGTCGCCCAATTTTTAACATAGCCTAATAATCATCTAGTGTTAGGGTTTTGCATGTCTCAACCCCTAATTAATGTTAGGGTTTTGGACCCAATAGAATCTTCTTGAAACTCCACATGTGTGAATGATAGAATTTGGCATGGCATCCACTTGGTACCATGGTGGTCAAATATGATAGGTCAACTTGTGAGGGACATAACTTATGCATATGAACTCCAATTGAGGTTATATACACACTGTTGGAAATATCTTTAAATATAGAATATTGTTAAGAGGCTACATTCTTTGCTCAAAAAGTTGACCCCAAAAATGATCATTTAAGGTCTCGAAGAATCTCGAAAAGGTTTTAGACCCCAAATCACCAAAGTGGGACCCACCCATAAAATGAGCCATACAAGCCGATAACTCCAATTTTTCCACCCCAAAAGTACCAAAATAGATGAAAAAATATATAATAATCCATTTTGGATCAAGAATCTAATCCAAGAGTTTAGTAATCATTTTTATGAGAACTGAACATGACTCCTTACACAGTACAAAGGATATCCAAGCAAGAAAAACCCCCCTCAATAGATTCATGATCGACGTCAACAAAGACAATAAAACCATCTACAAAATGGTTATTGACCATATTTATGCCATCTGGGATCAAATTATCTATGACTTGTATTTCAATACTTACAACCTCCACAAAAATCCCAAGGCATATGCAATCAACACATATAAATAAGGTGTCAAAGGGAAACCATGATGAATGGGACAAGGTCCTGAAGGAGTTGTTAATTGAAACAAATGTAAAAGCATTGGTGAAGAGAGTATTCACCATGGTCGCACATCATGAACTAAATCCAAAGCAAGAAAGCATCCCTGTGATGAAGGACTAATCAACCATGACATAGGCCTTGTCGAAGTCAATATTCAACATAAGGCATTGTTGACTCGCCTCTAAGGCCCACTCCATAGCCTCCCACATTGAAACCATAGTATCAAGAATGAACCTCCCTTGAACAAAGCCTTTATATTCCAGTCCAACCACATATCAAGAAACTAACAAAATTCTCAAAGCCAAGGCCTTAGCCATTATTGTATAAGTAATTATTAGCAAGGTAATCGACTGCCAACCACCAATGGTATCTCTCACTACATTCTTGAGGATGAGGTTAATCAACCATTTATTAAGAAACTTAGGCAAGAAACCAGATGCAAAAACCTCTAAATATAAACTACATAAATAATCACCAGTGGAATCCCACATAGCCTTATAAAACTCACAAGAAAAACCATCAATCCTAGTGGACTTGCCATTTTGCATAGAGGTCAAAGTGACAAAAATTTCATCCCTCAAAAATTATCTATCTAATCTATCCCAATCACCACTTGAGACTTTGTGAAGGGAAACTCTACTACAAACATATTGAGCAACAAGTGCACCATCTATCAAATCATAAGGAGAAAAAATAGAATAGGAAAAAGAGTTAAACATACCACGAACCACAAATGGATCCTTAGTTATAGAACCATCCGATCAAAAAATACCAAGCACCCTATCCAAAACTAGCTTTTGTTTAAGTAAATCAAAATAAATCTTGGACCCCTCATAACCCTCCTAGATCCACAGAAGATAGGAATGAATCTCGGTACCTTGAGTTGTATAATCCTCTCCTCTCCTCACCACCATGTCCAATTTTGCATCCTCCTCTTGAAGAGAGACATTATGAATGTCCTCCTCAAGAAAATTTCAAACCTCCTCCAAGTTTTGTTGAGCCACTCAAAACTCCTTCCTCCCCCAATAATCCATAATCCTTCTCCAACCTTTCATGAACTTCATAGTGCAGCAGATAATAGCCTCCCAACAAAGGATCCACCCTTACAAAACTAGAAATCATAGAGAAAGGTTCCCAACCTTATTAACAAGGGCTCAAAAATTTTCCAACTCTATATAAAACACCATTCAGTTTGAAAACTAAAGACAATGGTGCATTGGCATAGTGACGTAGAGAAAGCAGGGTCTAGATCAGAAGATGATATGATCTAGTCACATTCATTAACACACCCACTAGGAAAAATTTTCCACAAAATGCTATCTCCTCTCTAGGGCCACATAAATGGTCCAATCTGTTAGGGACCTAATATCCCTAACCCCTCATGTAGGTACAATAATATATTTCCATGTAATAAAGGCCAATATTAATAAGGCCTAGCAATAAGGAAGAATAAGTCAAATGTAAGAAGACCTAATAGAAGCTTTCGCTTCTAGAAGGATCTTCCTCTAGATTGTTCTTTTGGATAGACATATTTAGTATAAATAGGAGTAGAGGGTATGAGAAGTTTTGTCTTGGATATTATTGTAATAGAGATCTTCTCTACTGGAGGTTTATGCCTCGAAGAGGCAAGTGAACATTGCTATCAGTAATAAAATTGCTCTTTTAGGTGTTATTCTGGTATGGTTTTGATTATATCATTACTTCTATGCCATTTCTAGCTAAAATATTTATGTTTTGCATACTATTTTATATCTGGAATACTACAAGTGGTATCAGAGCACCTTCCTTGATAGAAAATTGTGGGTTAAATTTTGTTCGGGGTAGAGATATATTCTAGGGTCTTAAAGCTATAGAGATCTGTCGTTACACACATAAACTCGCGGTCAGGGAGTCATACATGCAAGAAATACAAGTGGTACCTAAGCATGCATCTGTTGGCCACACTTGTAACAATTTTTGGTACCCCTTCGAGTGGTAGTGCATCAGAAAACACCTATATACGGATCAACTTAGATCTCCTGAATCCCTACATAGATAAATCGATCGACCGCATGACTCCTATAGTGACACCAAGAACAACACTCAGGAAGATACTCTCTATGATCCAGATTTTATGAGCAGAACGAAATGAATATAGATTATTAACAGATGCTTAACACATAATAACAGACATACAGCAAAATTGGTTTTCTATTCAATAAGGAAATAAGCTGAAACTGTAAAATGCAGTGGAAAACAAGCTTGTTGGAATGGTGGCGGCTTATCTCTGAGAAGAGATGTGACAGTTGCACTCATTCACAAGAAGATGAATACAATGAGGCTCTAAAGGTATTTTTACAATAAACAGGAGTGTCCAAAACCCTAGACATCCAAAAACCTAACCCTAGGAGATGAAGCGCCAAAAGTCATGTGGACCACGTTTGGGTAAGTCAGTACATCAACTTTTGAGGGTCGTAACTTTTGCATACGATATTTGTTTTAGGCACACGATAGCCCGTTGGAAATATCTATCCGAGGAATACAATTTTTGACGAAAATTTCATTATCGAATTTATAGCCTAGTAGATACCCAAAAAATGTCGTTTAGGGCCTCAAAAGGGCTCTGGAAGTTCAGGACCCAAAAAAACTGCTAAAAATAGTAAATTACCAAAATTGCCAGAAAGTTGTTTTGAGCCATCTGGAAAAGGTGGGTGGCCACTGATATCCACCTGGATCAATCCTCCCTCCTTAGGAATCAATGGTCTCCATTGCGTTGAGTTCCCCCATCAGATGAGGAAATTTCTACTGAATTTGGAACCGGGTGAGCCACTTGCCTTGGTACAGGAACTGCCCTGCTTTGATGACTCGATAAAGCTGGATCCTTTGCTATCGAGTTCCCTTGATCTGTGTGTCCACAATATGATCAATGGATTCCTATTGTATGTAGTTGGGGTTGAGCTTTGTTGGTGTCAGTTGTTCTGTTACGTCTGAGGTGTCCAATAATGGTGGTCCACGTTGAACATTGGGTGCAGGACAATGAAAGGAGGAATGTTGAGCTCAAAATAATTACCCCCCATAGCCTCGGTGAAGGTGTATGGCCCATAACAGAGTGGGCGAAGCTTTTGATGGGGTCTTGTAAGGCGTTCTTCCTGCAAGTGCAACCAAACTTTGTCGCCCACCTGAAACTTATGTGGCACCTGATGTTGATCATGGTGTTGTTTGTACTTGTCATTGGACTTATGTAGGATATCCTGAACCTATTGGAGGATGTGTTGGATCCGCTCAATGACCAGTTGGCTTTGTCAGCTTCAATTGGAGCAGGAGATGAGTCGACCAAGGTGAATGCAAGGGGAAGTGAAACATCTATGGGACCCAATGGTTGGAATCCCAACCCCACTTGAAAGGGGTTGTGGTTGGTTGAGCTATGCAGGGCTCGGTTGTAGCTATGTTGGACATAGGGAAGACTCTCATTCCATGTGTGAGGGTGCTTGTAATTATACATGCGTAAGATATGCACAATCATTCAATTTACGACCTCAGTTTGGACATTTTTCTGGGGATGGAAGGCCATGGATTTGGTGAGCTTGGTGTCTAGCAGTGACCAGAGGCTTGACCAGAATGTGCTAAGAAATCGACTGTCTCGATCTGAGACAATGGTTTGTGGGATTCCAAAATATACCCAGACTCGTTCAAAGAAGAGCTTGGCAGTGGCTTATGTTGTGATGCTCTTCTTGCAGGCAACCAAAATCGCCATCTTAGAAAAGTGATCAACAACCACAAAAACACAGTCATTTCCCTGCTTGGTGGATGGGAGGCCCGACATGTAGTCCATTCAGATGAATTCCCATGGCCTGTCAGGAGTAGGAAGAGGGGTGTACAGGCCCTATTTCTTAGTGGTCATTTTGGAAATAGCGCAGGGAGTGCACGACCTGATATACTTGTTGACCTCCTGTCAAAGTTTCGGCCAGTAGAAATGTTTTTGTAGCATTGCCACTGTCTTTTTGATGCCAAAGTGTCCTGCCACCCGACTATAGTGGGCTTCTCAGATCATCTTCGCTCGCTTGCTTGATGAAACGCAGATATGGCCCAAATGACACAACAACCCATCCAGAAGATGGAAATTATTGACAATTGTGTTTGCACCCAACATTTGATAGGTGGTGGCGAAGTCTGGGTCTGTCTCATAGAGTTAGGGCCATCCAGAGGTCTCATGGACGCAAGAGTCTAGCACCATGGTGAGTGTCGTGATTGGAAGTCTACTGAGGCAATCAGCGACGCGGTTGGTGCTTCCTATTTATACTTGATGTTGAGGTGGAGTTGTTGTAAGTATGTGGACCACTTTTGATGGCAGTCATTCTATAATTTTCCTTGTGTCTGCATGAACTGCAGTGGCTTATGATCAGTGTGGATGATTGTCTCCTTCCAAAGAATGTAATATCTCCACTTGCAGCAGGCATTCACAATGGAGTACATTTCTTTGTCGTAAGTAGGGTACTTACGGATAGCATCTTATAGTGTCTCAGTATGATAGGCCACGGGGTGGCCATGCTGAGTGAGAACAGAGCCCACAGCATAGTTTGAAGCATATGTCTCGATTTCAAAGGGTTGTTGCAGGTCTGGTAGTGAAAGTACTCGGGCTGAGCACAAGCGTTGCTTCAAATCATCGAACACTTGTTGTTGGGACCGGCCCCGTGCAATTTTTTCCTTACCACCACCCCTGGTTATTTGGCTGAGGGCCCATGCAATATAGGATAATCCCAACACAAACCTGTCGTGGAAATTGGCAAGGCCCAAGAAGCTCTGAAGCTCAGTGAGTGTGGTTGGGGATGACCAGTCACAGATGACTTGAATCTTGGTTGGATCCACATGTACGCCATGTTGATCAATGATGTAGCCCAGGTAATGGACCATGTCCGTGCTGAAGGAGCATTTTTCCAAGTTGGCGTATAGCTTGTGTTGCCAAAGAGTGTGCAGAACCTGTTGAATATGTTGCAAGTGTTCTGCCCAAGACTTGTTGTAAATGAGAATGTCATCTAGATACACCATTGCAAAAGTATTGGTGAATGGTCACAGGATATCGTATTAGTGAATGGGATAAGGACACGGTCTAGCCTCCTTAGTTGGTGCCCTGAGATATTGGGACTAGTACTACTGTTGGACCCCGCATGTATATCAGAGAGCTATAACACATGGCAAACCCTTGTCTGTAGAACCCTTGAATTCTCTAACCCTTGGGACGAAAAAAAAAATAGAACAGACAAGATCTATTTCCACGCAATTGTGCCTCCTCCATTCGGGTTGCGAAATTACTACACATTTCTTCCTGTTAAGAATTTGGGCTTTGCATCACTGTAATATCCTTCAGATTTGAGACCTATCCCATTGGATTCCTCTCTTCACACTTATCGCATTCATACCTATCATTTTTCATAAAAAAAAAAAAAAAATTATCGTTGACCCGACCCCCTTCCAACACCCTTATTTGGGCCTTACCCCATTGGATTTCCCTCATCACCCTGATCGTCATGATACACTTCACCCATAACACTTTTTTTGTGTGGTCCCACCTGTCCCTTTTCGCTTTCCCTCTTCATCATGGCTCACACTCATATCCACGAATTAGAAGATCATTTCAATTCCTTGTACTCTAATTTCATAGAGACCCAACAAGAAGTGAGATAGATCAGTGCCAATGTTGCCACCATCAATAAAAACATCCATTCCTCCATAGACGCCAAAATGGAAACCATCAAGAAGGACCTCACTTCCCTGCTTGAATCCTTCAATACCCAGCTTGCATCCTTCACTATGATGATATGCGCTAAACAGCATATCCCTGCAGATCTTCCCCCCTTTGACCCACCTTTGCAATCTGAAGGTGAAACTTCCTCTAATCCCATGTGCGAGGGTGCTTGGAATTATACATGCACAAGATATGCACGATCATTCGACTTATGACCTCGGTTTGGCCATATGTCTAGGGGTGGAAGGTCGTGGATTTGGTGAGCTTCGTGTCTAGCAGTAACCAAAGGCTCGACCAGAATGTGCTAAGAAATCAATTATCTCGATCTGAGACAATGGTTTGTGGGATTCCTGTAATATCCCCAAGGATGAGCTATGTTGTAATCATGTTTATGAATTGTGATCATGTTTATGAATTGTAAATCATGTCTTGTAGGTTGGTGAGCCGAGTATTGATAAGTTGGTGGGCTTATGTGTTTATTAGGTTGAAGAGCCTAAGTGTTAAAGTCCATGAGCCTATTTTTGTATATGTAATTATGGAGAACGTTAATAAAGATTAAGCATTGCTATGTGCAGACCGACCACGAAGAAAGAGTGATGGGGGAGTAAGATTCCACAAGGTGGTTAAGGGAAAGGGGGCTGAAAGGTTGGAAAGAGGGGCTAAGCTTAGGGGCTTAAGTCCTTGGGAATAATATTTTTTTATTATTCCAAAGTGGTGTGAAAGGTATGTTTTTAACCTAAGTCCTGGGAGAGGCAACGCATGCAGCTCCAACGTGTGCAAAAGGGTACACATACTTGATGGAGTGAATGCAGCTTCATGGGCGACATGTGTCGGCCTAGGCACATCCAATTTAACCTAAGAATTGGGTCATGATGGGTGTTCATCCTCCATTCTATCGTCGGTTGTCTGAGACCCTGAATTTCACCCGGTCTTTGTGTTCGTCCCGCATTCTGTCATCCACTGTCTGAACCGTTTTCAGTCTGCGATCAACCTCTGCTTAATTTTCTTGATGCACACCCTGAAAACTAGAATGGTGTTGCCAACGTGTCTGATCTTTGTATGCCTCACGCAGCTTTGAAACTCGAAGCCTGTGATGTTTTCTTGAGAAGTCGATACATCCTCCGTTTGAACCATTTGAGTCTACATTTTACTTCTGCGTTGATTCCTTGTCACGCACTCTGAAATCCAGTGGCAAACCCGTGGACTGAGGCATGTCTCCTATGTGTCATGTGAACCCAGTTTATCCACACTGCAAATCCGAGTTCATGCTTAACCATTTGGGTTGTTGTTCTATGTGCTACCTGAAAATTGTGGCGTCTTAGTGGATTGTTGTCGTTTTTGGATGTCCACACCCAATCTTCATGTTGTTGTTGTCACCCGTGAGTTAACCGAATGTTGTTGTTGTTGATGTTATCCTGAACTTGCAGGAATTGAATTGAAAATTGTTTGAAGAACCGGGTTGTCAGGCTCGTGGTTGAAGAGGCAAGTTGTCAAGCCTTTGAGCAACTCTCTCCAAGTGAGAGAGTTTGTTGGGAAGTGGGTTTCTCCCAGAGAGAGTCCAGCACCAGCTACGAAGCTCTAATAATTCTTGATCTGTCCTGTTGTCGAGACCCAAAGAGGGAGGTGAAGCATCGATGGACTGTGCTTGTGAAGGTGTATACTCCCAGGTGGAACAGGCGTGTGGGGAATGCGAGTCTGTGAGTAGTGTGCGTAAGAAGGTTCCTAGAGAGAATCCTTTCGGTTTCTCTATGTAGTTTTCCTGTAACCTCAGCCTAGTCTAGGATTCCTTTGCCTTGGGTGGAGCTTAGTCCCAGCTCGAGGGTGACCCACTGCTGAGCGTGATTAGTAGCATGGTCTAAGGCTGGGAGGTTCATGGAAGGTCTGCACATAGTTGGTGGAGTTACTACATTTTCAAAGATAAGTATCATTATGTGTTTAATTTCAATTAAAATGTGTGTCTGTGATGCTTGCAATATTATCATGTATTCTGTTGCAATTATGAATGATTGTTAATTCCATTATTTTTGTATGTTAGCAGTAATCCTATTATTACTCTATATTGTTTAGTTAAATGTGTTAATTTGATTTAATGCAAGTTATATATACAAGTATGAGAATGTTTCCACGTAGTAGCGTTGCCCGGTGTTATAACCCTAAATTACACCATACATGCATACATGGCATCAGGCTATCTTACTTACTATTTTTGCCAAGCCATCACTGAGCAACTCTTCTTAAAAAACACATTTTTTAAGATGTAAGCACCCTGCACCATTACTTCCCATGTACACACACTTGTTGCACCATTACAGCTTGCGTATGTACACTATCTGCACCATTATAGCCTGCGTATACTCACAAAAGTTGTAAAAATTAAAAAGTTGCAAGGAATTCGTTGAGATTACGGGCTATTGGGTAGTTTTCCAACTGTCCCACCGCCTATAGCCCATCACCCAACCGAATAACCATCATTTTGTCATATAAAAGGAGGTGTTGGGGTCTCATTCCAAAGCTAATCATAAGAATAGTGAAACTCTACCCATTTCACTTTCCCCCCTTGCCCCAAGAATTTGCAGCCACATTGTGATTTTTGAGCCACAATTCCCTATTCTTGCCTTTTTCCCTAGAGAGAATTGTGAGAGGAGAAAGATACATGGAAGCAGTTGGAGCTTGGTGAAGAGGAGCCTGGACCAGGTTCAAGGAGCAGTTGTCGATCTCATTTGTAAGTGACTTTGTGAGATTAATATAAAGAAGTACTTTTTCTGTCCCGCCATATGATGTGTTCAATATTTATGTTTGATTTACATTTTATTATGACATCTAACCCAATAATTCCTATATAAGATGCATGTTCGCAGTTTCTTGTTTGTCTTTTGGTGAATGCATGTCGGCCTTGAGAGAAGATTTGCAATCGAGGAACAACTGAATGCAAAAGGATCGACACTAGATGTGGAGTTCAAGGTAGAGTTACCGGATCGTTATACTTTGTATTTTATTCATGAATGTGGGGTATTGTCGGGGTAGTTGTTAAAACTAGGTGACTTTAGACAGTTATCTTTGCCTACACATTGAACCCTAGTGTAGTCCATAGGGGGGTTTTCCCGCTATAGCAGAATTGGCGACCATACTAGGGAAGCCTCTAGGGTTTTTAGGGGATATCATTTTGGGTCTTTTAATTGGATTGATTACCTTTTTTGAGTTTTTGTAAGTTGTTGATTCTTTAAGGGACTCTGATCTTCCATACAAGTACTCGCTGCCCTGTCAACCTACCTGTTGTTTTCTTTTTTTTTGAGAAGTTACGAAGGTGTACGTGGCCTGCAGTGGGTCTGCACACGTACATGCGTGCCCTACCTTTATACAGCCCGTGTACATACGCATGTTGCTTAAGTATCAGTAGCGTGCCTGTGTCAAGAAGCTTTTTCCTTAAGAAGGGGTAGTCGACCTCTTCCCTAATTAAAGTATGACTTCTCAGGGGTTTCTTGATTTAGTACTGGTCTCTGTAGGTACAGTCTTTTACCCTCGGTTTGACATCAGTTTGCTTGTCTTCTTTAAAAAATATTTCTTGTGTTTCCTAGCTTTTTTAACTTATTTTTAGCTTGAAATTTTAAGAAAAATGAGTTGCATTTAAAAAAAAAAAAAAATCCCCCTCATGGTCGGGGGGTGGGCATGAATTGTGTATTCATCAGTTTGTTTTAGAATATTTTGTTATTTCTACTTTGATTGGAAGAAAATATAAAAAATACTTAGCTTGTGAGGTCTCTTTCTTTCTTGGCATTTGCTTTGCATTGTTATTTTCAAAAGAAAAAGAAATTAGCATAGCATTGTGTTTTCTTCTAATTTTAAAAGAATTTCAAAAGAAAAATAAGAAATATAATCCTTCTTTGCTAGTGTTCTTATAAGTTTCATTTTTTGCAAGAGTCTTAACAATATCAGTTGCACTACCGACCCCTTTTGAGTAAATAAATCCTTAAAAAGAATGATTAATCAAAAATTAACTAGACTTTTTCTGTTTGTAGGGTCAACCAACTAGTTTAGGGTTAGGGCCTTGAATTAGGTTGGAGAGGAAACTCTTCAAGCCCGTTAAAACAAACATTGGATTCAGTGCTAAGGAGTATAAAAATTCCAGTAAACGTGAAATTTATCCAGGACCCCCCTCTAACACAGGGGCTAAACACAAGGTCTCATGCAGAAAGGTAGCAGAGATAACCCTTCCAAAGCCGGACCAAACGTAGTGGGGAACACATATAGAGGACTTGTCGTGGGATTCCATTGATCGCATTCGCCATGGAGCTTCATGGGTCTTGAATCCACTCAAGATCCTCAGTCGTCTTCCAAAACACTTGCTTTCGATACCCTCGATAGGTTTCGGGCTTAGTTACCCTGCTCATTACGGTCCACCCGACTGTCGACTCTACCCGCCTAGTGATTGTTCGCGAGCTGGAAACCTAGTGTCCTCTTAGGGACGTACACAGGTGATTGCGGGGGTATACCACGGTACTTAGGGCAGACATCGGGCCACACTTTATAGAGTATACCCTGAGGGTGATTCCGTGTTCGAGTTGCACTTGCACCGGTAAGTTACTCTAGTGTTGGTTGGCGTCACTGTTATTCCTACTAGATAGTGTTCTACTTGATTTTCCTTTACGAACTTTTAGTGTGTGCTCCTTGCTTTGTAGTTTTCCATAGTGAGTTATTCAGTCATTGATTTGGGTCTCTAACCTAGGGTGTTAGACTGCCCACTCGGTCGGTTGTGAAGACTTTTAGGTCTTCCACCTAGAAACGTGCAGCTACCTCTTTATAGGCGTTGTTTTGATAACACTGGTTCACCAGAGTCAGTGTGTGAGACTTTTATGGATTTGAACTATCCCGCAAGGGTAGAACCTATCCATAAGATCTTCATGGCTAAAGTTTCTGATGATACCAACCAAGGAACCCCTTCATAAGTGGATTCTTGTGCTTTTCTTTTCTTCGGAAACGTTGGTGTCCCTTTGATGGCCACTTTGTACATTCCTGGATTGAATGTGGGATTACCGGTTTGGTTGGGTACCATTCCAAATGTCCTGAATTCTCTTGATGCTTCTCAGTTAAGCACCTTATGTCATGGGCACCATGTTGATGTTCCTTCATCAGCAAAGTCTTCTCCTCCTCCTTCTCCTGCCTCTGGTGAAAGTATCGTTACTAGTAACCGGAAGTCTAAACGAAGTAGAAAGAGGAAGAATAGGAAGAAGAAATCACCAACCTCTGCGAGTCATGTTGGAAATAGGTTGTCAACCTCTGCAAGTCATGTTGAAGACCAACACCCAGCCTATGGAAGTCATGCTGGGGGCAAGCACTCACCCTCTGCAAGTCATGCTAGGGGGGAAAGTCCAGTCAATGCTAGTCATACTGGTAATATGTCTGTAGCCTCTGCGAGTCATGTTATTGACCCATCACCAACCTCTGCAAGTCATGGTGGATATGTGCAACCAGCCACTGCTAGTCATGTTGGGGGCATTGATTTTTTTGAGAACCCTAGATGGATAAGACGTTAGCCTAAGTTCCCTTATAAGCTTTGCAAGGGAGATCACCTTACTCATTTATGCCCTGGCCTTCCAGAGGTACGAATATTGTGGTCCCTGTGTGAAAGATCTTCTGATTTTGAGGTTTCCTTGCATCCTATTCAACCATTGGTTGAGAAAGTGGTCATGTCGATGCAGTCGTCGGCTGATCCCACTCCTCTTTTGGGGATTGAGGTGCCTTTAGACCATGTAGTCTCACAGCCTATTCATCCATTGATTGAGAAAGTAGTCATGCCGATGCAGTCATCGACTGATCCCACTCCTCTTTTGGGGGGTGAAGTGCCTTTATACCATGTAGTCTCGCAGCTTATTCATCCATTGGTTGAGAAAGTGTTCATGCCGATGCAGTCATCGGTTGATCCCACTCCTCTTTTGGGGTGTGAGGTTCCTTTAGACCATGTAGTCTCGCATCCTATTCAACCATTGGTTGAGAAAGTGGTCACGTCGATGCAATCTTTGGTTGATCCCACGCTTCTCTTGGAGAGTGTCGAGTCTACCAAAGTGGTCATGTTGTTGCAATCTTCGCCTGATTCCACTCTTATCTTGGAGAGTGATGTGTCTACCAACTATGTTTTTAGCATTTCTAGTTCAATACTTTCAGAACAAGGGAGCATTCTGCTTACTTTGAGCACACCCCCTCCAAGCCCTAGATTGGTTTCCTTCAATTGCAATGACCTTGTTGAGCCTCATCTTCCTTCTTCCACACCTTTTCAAATAAGGGTTGAATTTAATTCAACAAACATTTATCGATGTATTGTGGATGAAGGAGCCTCTGCAAGTATTTTATCCTCGGTTTGGAAAGTCTTGGGATCTCCCAAGATTGTGTCTGCTTCGCATGAGTTGTTGGATTTTAACAGACGTCCTAGTGAATATTTGGGGGTTCTTCCTCAGTTTCCTATCTCATTAGGTAGAAATATTGTCCTTGCTGATGTTATAGTGGTGCAAGGCCCATTAGATTTCAATATGCTTCTCGGGCGTGATTATGTATATACTATGAATGTTGTGGTGTCTACGCTCTTCCGGGTGATGCATTTCCCTCACAATGGAAGCATTTCACTATCGACCAGCTGGCATTTGATAATCACCATCCTAATTTGACATTATTTTAGACTACCCCTTTACATGTTCCTAGTGTTCGTGTAGACTATACCCCGCCACGGGTTAATTATGTAGTGTCTTATCCTCGATGTTCAATTGCTTCTGAGAAGGAACCTGTGCAATCATTTTTGCCTCCTCGAGACTTGGTCTCAGCAATTGATCCAATGGGGGCATGGGAGCCCTTGCTTCCCCCTTTAGCTCCAAGTGATCTTGAGTCTCTTTATGAGTCTGATCTCATTGTTTGTAGATCCTCAAGCCCTCGTGCTTGTGATTCTTCATTGATAGACTCAGCTAGTCCTGGCCAGAGCCTCCATCGTCATATGGAATATGGTCAGTTTACTTCACCCTTTGGGATTGTCGACCCTCGTTTGTGTGATTTCTCAGATTTTGAATTGCCTTCAGATGAGGCTATCCTTGAAGCCATGACTACGGTTTCTATACCTTCGGAGGACTTACACTGTGGTTTGTGTTTTCTTCCCTTTTGGGAGACTTTCCAAGTTGACTATCGAAGAGAATCTTGGTCTAAGCCTAGCAGTGGGCTCTACCTAAACACGTTTCATACATGAATCATAGCCCCCTAGAGTCTTCTTTAATCCCTTTTCAGACTCTCTATACATGAAAATATTGTCGTGCGATCTTGTTGTCCTTCACGCTCGCCAAACTAAAACTTGAATGCACGTCCATCTGATAGTACTTTACCCCTTTTTCGGTCTGGATGGTCAATTTTATGAACAAAGGTATGCTCTAGGAACTTCAGTTCACTAGAAGAGTATTCCCAGGTATAAGTTTAACCATTTTTGAGGCCTGAGGGACTAACTTTATAAAAAAGGAACCCCCACGGAGTCCATAGTTAATATCTTTTGCGACTCCCTAAAATTGAAAAGATATCCAAGTGACCTTGTTCCTTCACACTCGTTAAAATGGTCCAGAAGAACATCCTCCACGGAAACCATATTTAAGCTCTTTTTAGACTCCTTAAAATTGAAAAGATCATCCAGTGACCTTGTTCTTTCACACTCATTAATTGGTTCAGAAAAACATCTACTGGCATGAGTTTACCCCTTTTTCCAGCTTGTATATTAAGGATGAAAAACGTACACCTCGGGAGATTCGTCTCGCCGGGAGAGTTATCCTCAGCAAATTTCACTTTTTCGGGCTAAGGAGACTAAATCTAGAAAAAGGAAGCGAGTCCATAGTTAAGCTCTTTTCAGACTCCTTAAAATTGAAAATATTGTCAAGTGATCTTGGCTTTGTCACACTCGTTAAAATGGTTTTCAATAGACGTATTTTAGGTGTTAGTTTACCCCTTTTTCGAACCGACTAGACTACCTTCGAAAAAGGTACCCCAGTGGAGTTTTCTTTTGTGCTTTTTCAAACTCTCTAAAAATGAAAAACCACCGAGATTACCTTCTCTGGGATTGTTTAAAATTAGATTGAAGGGAATTATCATTGTGTCATATTATTCGCATTTGCATTTCTGCGTCTTTGGCCTAATGTCGGCTCCATGTTGCTCTCAACTGAACCTTTGAAGCATGCCTTATACGGAAGCCTTGTAGCACTTTTCCTTTGCGTCTTGACACCTTGACCCATGGAGGAATTTTCCTGAGTGTCCTTTCCCTGCACATGTCCCCTTGCTCTGAGCATTAGTGTGTTCCTTGCACTTGGAACTAGTATGCTTGCGACACTCGTTCCTCCTTTGTAATGTAGCATTCTTTTATTCTTTTTCAAAGCTTTCCAAAATTATTGAAAAAGACAAAAAAAATCAAATATACCCTAAAAAGAGGATGGAAAAAGTATTTTATTTTTATGGTAGCACAATGAGTCACCCTTAGACAAAGCACATCCTTTCGTTTGTCGTCAAGAATTGGGATTTAATATGACCTTAGGAATATGTTCTCGCTACATAGAGTTGTGTCCTCCTCCATTTGATTATTCTTCCAAACACATGGAGAGTTTGTGTTGCCTCCTGCATTGTGAACTTATGTCAATGTCATGCTACCTGAGTCTGATCATCATTCATGCTATTGTCCAAGGAAAGTTTTACCCTACTTGATTCGGCCTCTCTGTAGTTTGTCTCTTTCCCTCATGCCCGGCCATCCTGAAAGTCCAATCAAGTCTTTGTTCAAAATCATTGAAGTTATTTGCCTGATCATCGAGATCCTCTTGTCTATTCCCCGACGAGCCGTCAAAGACCTCTGGGTAGTGAAATCGTACACTCACATTACACTCCTACCCAAGTTTTAAAGATCTTGAAGTTGTTGCTCAAGCTTTGAAGGCCTCATCTCCAGCCATCATGCGTCATTGGCTTCTTGAAGATGGATACTATACATGTATATCTTTGATTTTGAGATGTAGATCCGTTGTGTATTGCTCGCGGCTACACTTTATATAGTTATATGACATGGATATGTAGTGTATTTGATTGGAAGCCATGATTTATTTCATCCCGAGCATGGGTATGCTCGCCTCGATGAGACAATTATTATTTTTGCAGATGGCACCTCTCGAACTCTGGTCCTAGGCTCACTCGCTTTGTACATTGGTGAAGATTTGTAATTTATTTCATCCATCAGATTCTCTTCTGACCTCACACATTAGGGGACATCTTTTATAACCCTAAATTTCACCATACATGCATACCTGGCATCAGGCCATCTTACTTACTATTTTCTCCAAGCCATCACTGAGCAGCTCTTCTTAAAAACCACATTTTTGAAGATGCACGTGCCATGCACCATTACTGTCTGCATACACACACTTGTTGCACCATTACAACTCACAAACATATGCTAGCTGCGCCATTATAGCCTGCGTATGTACGCTAGTTGCACCATTACAGCCCGCATATACTCACAAAAGTTGTAAAAATTAAAAAGTTGTAAGGAATTCATTGAGATTACGGGCTATTGGGTAGTTTTCCAACTGTCCCACCTCCTATAGCCCATCACCCAACCGAATAACCATCATTTTTTCATATAAAAGGAGTTGTTGGGGTCTCATTAAGAGACTTTATGCATGAATGTGGGGTATTGTCAGGGTAGTTGTTAAAATTAAGAGACTTTAGACAGTTAGATCTGACTACACGTTGAACCCTAGTGTAGTCCATAGGGGGGTTTTCCCAATATAGCACCTGGCAGTGGGGTTGATGGTCAGGGACATTACAATTCCAAAATGTACCCAAACTCATTCAAAGAAGAGCTTAGCAGTGGCTTCTGTTGTGATTCTTTTCTTGCAGGCAACCATAATCACCATCTTAGAAAAGCAATCAACAACCACAAAAACAGAGTCATTTCCCTGCTTGGTGAATGGGAGGCCCAACATGTAGTCCATTGAGATGGATTCCCATAGTCTGTTAGGAGTAGGAAGAGGGGTGTATAAGCCTTGTTTCTTAGTGGTTGGTTTGGAAATAACACAGGCAGTGTAGGACCTAATATACTTGCTGACCTCCTGTCGAAGTTTCGGCCAGTAGAAATGTTTCTATAGCATCGCCACTATCTTTTCGACGTCGAAGTGTCCTGCCACCCGACTGTAGTGGGATTCCCAGATCATCTTCACTCGTTGTCTTGATGGAACGCATATATGGCCCAGACGACACAACAACCCATCCTAAAGATGAAAATTATCAACAACTGCGTTTGCACCCAACATTTGGTAGGTGGTGGCAAAGTCCGAGTCTATCTCATAGAGTTGGGGCCATCCAGAGGTCTCATGGCCGCAAGCGTCTAGCATTGTTAGGGACCTAACCCTCACATAGGTAGAAAAATATATTCAGATGTAATAAAGGTCAATATTAATAAGGCCTTGCAATAAAGTAGAATAAGTTGAATGTAAGAAGACCTGATAGAAGCTTCCGCTTCTAGAAGGATCTTCTGCTAAATGGTTCTTTTAATAGACATATTTACTAGAAATAGGAGTCGAGGATATGAAAACCCTAGCTTGAAAATTATTGTAATAGAGCTCTTCTCGATTGGAGGTTGCCCCCTCGAAGAGGCCTGTGAACATTCCTCTTAGTAATCGAAGTGATCTTTCTGGTGTTATTATGTTATCATTTCAGTATTATTGTGGTGTTATTCTAGTTATATTATTGTTTATCTGCCATTTCTATCATTTTATTTATGTTCTGTATACTTTTTATATCTGGAATATTACAAGTGGTATCAAAGCACTTTCCTCGACGGAAATTGTGGGTTAAATTTTTTTCAGGTTAGAGACGTATTCTGGCGTCTTTAAGCCACTGACATCTGTCGTTACGTGCATAAACCCGCGGTTGATGGATTCATACACGCAATAAATACAAGTGGTACTTAAGCGCACATTTGTTGGTCACCCTTGTAACCCATGTTGGTACCCCTTCAAGTGGTAGCACATCAGACAGCACCTGTGTATGGATCGGCCTAGATTTCCTTAAGCCCTCTTTAGATAAACCGATCAGTCGCTTGACTGCTATAATTCCACTGAGAAAAACACTCGAGAAGATACTCTCTAGTACCTGGGTAGTCGGGCAGTATGGCTAAGGGCACAGTCTAGCCTCCTTAGTTGGTGCCCTAAGATATTGGGCCAAGTACTACTATTGGACCCCGCACGTATATCAGAGAGCTATAGCACAGGGCAAACCCTTGTCTGTAGAACCCTTGAATACCTAACCCTTGGGGACAGAA
>JASDQU010736870.1:210813-229090 GCA_032191745.1 Picea mariana
GTGTTCGGGTTGTCAAATCATTACACATTTCTTCCTGGTTAATCATTTGGGCATTTCATCACTGTGGTATTCTTCAGACCGAAGTATAACTCCGCAGGTGTAAAAAAAAAAAATGGAAATTTTTGCACCATTATCTGAGACCTATTCCATTGGATTTATCTCTTCGCCCTTATCACATTCATACATATCATTTCGATGATCTACACCAAGCTTCATATCCCTGCAGATAACCCTTTATCCGACCCACCTCCACATACCCAAGCTGAAAATTCCTCTCATTCCCATAATTTTCAGCACCATCACTTTCAGCGTGACCTACACCTTCTGCGGGTGGATGTGACCAAATTTGATGGCTCAAATCCCATTGGTTGGGTAACCCAAATGAAACATTATTTCTCTTTATACGACATTATAGATGACTTGGCCAAACTCTTGTATGGTGTTCTCCATCTAGATCAAGAACGTTGGCAATGGTGGCAATGGAGAAAAACTTCTCATCAAGGGTATATTTCTTGGACACACTTTGTGGTTGAGATTTATGAACGCTTTGAGACTGACACTAACCATTTAGGTCGTTTGACAAAGTTGAAACAATCTAGAACAGTGGAAGACTTTATAGATGCTTTTGAGCACCTGGATTTTCGGACAGAGGGCATGTCGGATGCCTTTTTCCGAGAGTGTTTTATCAGTGGCCTCAAGGATGAGATTTGTGCCCATGTCCTCATGGCTCGGCCTCAAAGTTGGGTGGAGGCTACTAAAATAGGTAAAGAAGCACAACAAGGTGTATCTTCTCAAAACCAAAAACCCTCCTTTATTCCTTGCACTAAACTAGTAAATCCCACTCCACTAAAGATCCAAAAATTGACCAAGGCTGAAATGGTTGAACGCCAACTCAAAGGCCTTTGTTATAATTGTGAGGACAAATATTTTTCGAGTCACAAGTGTAAGGAAAAAAATATTTTTATGGCCATCTCGGAGGATATTTCGGAAGAGGATGTTGAAACTCTCCTTGTGTCTGAGTCACCTAAAACCACTGACATAACCCCTCCCTTCGACCCTCCTGAAGTAGAAATGGTCATTTCCCTAAATGCTCTCACTGGCTTCTCTGCTCCCCAAAGCCTCAAGTTAATATGTTACATCAAGTATAGGAAGGTCATCATTCTTGTTGAGAGTAGAAGCACCCATAATTTTATTCATCGCTGCATTGCCCAAGAAACTCATTGCTATATCGATGCAGTCAATAATTTCCAAATCATGATTTCCAATGGTAGCTCCATGAAATGTGGAGGGCGTTGTGAAAATGTGTGTCTCCAAATTGGTGACTACCACCTCAAATCTCATATGTTTGCTATCGACATGGGCGGTTGTGACATTGTGTTGGGTGTAGACTGGTTAAGGACTTTGGGTCCCATTCTCATGGATTTTAAGGAATTAACCATGCAATTCGACTAGGAGGGCAAACAATATAAGTTCCAAGGCATCACCGTCGGTTCACCTGAGATCATTAGTTCCCATCGCATGGAAAAACTTCTCAAAAAAGGTCATTATGGTGTTATTTCCCAACTCCATGCCATACAAGCAACTGAGACACCCTCAGTGCCGCAAGACCTCCAATCCATCCTCTCTAAACATCAAGTGGTCTTTTCCACTCCCCAGGGACTCCCTCCTTCCCGTGGTGTTCATGATCATTCCATTCCCCTTGTACCAGGAAGCCTTCCTCCCAATATCTATACTTATCGTCACCCCTTTCCCCAAAAAAATGAAATTGATAAAATGGTTCAGGAACTCCTTAACGCAAGTGTTATCCGCCCTAGTACGAGCCCCTACTCTTCTCATGTGGTCATGGTCTTAAATAAAAAAGGTTCTTGGTGAATGTGTCATGACTTTCGTGCCCTCAACAAACTCACCATTAAAGACAAATTTCCCATTCCTATCATTGATGACCTCTTGATTGAATTAAGTGGCGCCCAGTTCTTTACTAAACTTGATCTTCATTCTGGCTACCACCAGATACGTATGAAAGAGGGAAAAATTCCTAAGACTACCTTTAGAACTCATGAGGGCCACTATGATTTTTTGGTCATGCCCTTTGGCTTGTGTAATGCCCCCTCCACCTTCCAAAGCCTCATGAATCATGTCTTTCATCCTTTTCTCCGTCATTTTGTCTTAGTTTTCTTTGATGATATCCTCATCTATATCAAAACCTAGACAGACCATGTTGCTCATGTGAATCAAGTTCTCCATCTACTCTCTCAGCACCAACTTTTCTTGAAACAGTCTAAATGTGCTTTTGGCGCCTCATAAGTCGAGTACTTGGGTCATCTGGTTGGCAAGGATGTCGTCGGGGTGGATCCTAAAAATATTGAAGCTATGTAAGACTAGCCTCACCCAAAAACTCTCAAAATCTTGCGTGGATTTCTAGGCTTAACAGATTATTATCGCAAGTTTGTTAAGAATTATGGAAATATTGCAGCACCTCTCACTGCACTCCTAAAAAAGAACTCTTTCACTTGGACTCCAGTAGTTGCTCAAGCTTTTCAAACCTTGAAGATGGCCATGTGCACAACTCCATTTCTAGCCCTTCCTGATTTCACAAATACCTTTTTCCTAGAATGTGATGCTTCAAGGAAAGGAATTGGCATTGTCCTTATGCAAGAGGGTTGGCCTTTGGCCTTTACCAGCAAGCAACTATCTGAACGAAATCTAGGCAAATCAATCTCTGAAAAGGAAATTTTGGCTATTATGCATGGCATTGATCTGTGGCACCCTTATCTATTGGGGCAATGCTTCCAAATTAAGACAGACCATCAAAGCCTCAAGTATTTTTTGGAACAATGCATTTCCTCCCCAGAGCAACAAAAATGGGTGACTAAGCTCTTTGGATATGATTATGAGATCATTTACAAGAAAGGAAAAGACAATGTGGTTGCGGATTCACTTTACCAAAAATATGAAGATGAAAGATCCATTTTTTCTCTCTCCTTCATTGTATCAGATTGGCTCCAAGCCATTCGCCAGGAATGGCTACACGATCCCAAAAGTTCGCATATGATACAACAATTGCATTCTAATTCTCCAGTTTCCCCAGGGTACTCTTGGATCCATGATGGGCTTCGATACAAAGGTCATTTGTAATTAAGTAAACAATCAAAACTTAAATCCATGGTACTTTCTGAAATTCATGCTACACCCACAGCTAGGCAATTTGGGTTTACCAAAACCTATGACAGGGTCAAACGTTCTTTTTTTTGGGATGGTATGAAACAAGACGTTCGTAATTTTGTCATTAAATGTGATGTATGTCAACACAACAAGGGTGAAACAGTCAAATATACTGGCACACTAAAAACGCTTCTGATTCCACCTGCTATTTGGAGGGATATCTTTATGGATTTTACTATAGGCTTACCCAAATCAAAAAATAAATCAGTCATCATGGTGGTTGTTGGTTGTCTTTCCAAGTATGCTCATTTCTGTGCTTTTCAACACCCATTTACAGCATCCACTGTGGCTCAACTTTTCATGGATCAGATCTTCAAGCTTCATGGCATGTTGCATTCTATTGTTTCTAATCGCAACCCAACTTTCACCAGCAATTTTTGGCAAGAATTGTTCAAGCTACAAAGCACCCAATTGCATCTCAGCACAGCTTATCATCCCCAAACTGATGGTCAAACTGAAGTTGTCAACAAGTGTTTGAGGTGTTTTGCATCAGAAAAAAAAAATCAGTGGGCTCAATGGTTACCCCTAGTTGAATGGTGGTACCCCAAATTCTTGACCCGTTTTGAAGAATTATATGGACAAAAGCCACCTTCAGTTCTCTCATACTTACCAGGTGTCTCGAAGGTCTAGGCGGTTGGCCAAACGCTTACAGTTTGAGAGGCTATTCTCAGTACCCTAAAAGATAATTTGGTCATGGCACAGAATCGCATGAAGAAAAAAGCAGATCAAGGTTGCTATGAACGTCAATTTGCAGAAGGGGATCAGGTGTTTCTTCGACTGCAACCTTACAAGAAAAATTCCCTCAAGGTCGAGCATTGTAAAAAACTAGCGCCCAAATTTTATGATCCTTATACCGTTCTCAAGCGTGTCGGACAAGTGGCCTATCAGTTAGCTTTGCCCAGTCATTCTAAGCTACATCATGTTTTTCATGTTTCATGCTTAAAGAAGGTGATTGGAACTAAGTGCCAAATTCAAACCAACCTTCCTGAGTTGGACGAAGAAGGATCTATTTGGCTACAGCCACAAGTAGTTTTGGACCAGCGTGAGCATCGCCTGCATCAGCGAACCATTGAGGAAGTGTTAGTCCAATGGAAAGATACAACTCCAGTAGATGCCACTTGGGAACCAGCTACCATTATGAAACAATTTCCACATCTCAAGCCTTGAGGACAAGGCTATTTTTAAGGGGGAGGACATGTTAGGGACCTAACCCTCACATAGGTAGAACAATATATTCAAATGTAATAAAGGTCAATATTAATAAGGCCTTGCAATAAAGTAGAATAATTCAAATGTAAGAAGACCTAATAGAAGCTTCCGCTTCTAGAAGGATCTTCCGCTAGATGGTTCTTTTGATAGACATATTTAGTATAAATAGGAGTCGAGGATATGAAAACCCTAGCTTGGATATTATTTTAATATATCTCTACTCGACTGGAGGTTGCCCCCTCGAAGAGGCCTGTGAACATTGCTCTCAGTAATCGAAGTGCTCTTTTTGTTGTTATTTTGTTATCATTTCAGTATTATTGTGGTGTTATTCTGGTTATATTGTTGTTTATCTTCCATTTCTAGCATTTTATTTCTATTCTGCATACTTTTTATATCTGAAATATTAAGAGCACCATGGTGAGTGTCGCAACTAGAGGTCTACTAAGGCAATCAGCGACGTGGTTGGTGCTTTTTGTTTTATACTTGATGTAGAGGTGGAATTGTTGTAAGTATGTGGACCACTTTTGCTGGTGGTCATTATGTAATTTTCCTTGTGTCTGCATGAACTGTAGTGGCTTATGATCAGTGTGGATGATTTTCTCCTTCCCAACAATGTAATGTCTCCATTGGCAGGAAGCTTGCACAATGGAGTTCATTTCTTGGTCATAAGTAGGGTACTTACGGACAGCATCTGATAGTGTCTCACTATGATAGGCCACGGGGTGGTCGTGCTGAGTGAGAATGGCACCCACAGCATAGTCTGAAGCATCGGTCTCGATATCAAAGGGTTGATGCAGGTCTAGTAGTGAAAGTACTGGGGTTGAGCACAAGCATTGCTTCAAATCATCGAATGCTTGTTAATGGGACCAACCCCACGTAAATTTTTCCTTACCACCACCCCTGGTTATTTGGCTGAGGGCCCATGCAATATGGGAGAATCCCAACACGAACCTATGGTAGAAATTGGCAAGGCCCAAGAATCTCTGAAGCTCAGTGAGTGTGTGCTATTGGATAAATCGGTGAAAGCTGATATAAACTAATCTCCCTAGGTCCACCTAGATCTAGAACAAAACAAGACAGGACATGACGCTTTCCCTAGGTTGCTACCATTGAATTTATCGTCAAAGAAGGAGTGTATGACATACCTTTATATATCACTTCCTTATATCTTTGTTGTCCCTACTTCGCTCCGGTGCTCTTCTGAGGTCAGATCTACAATGACACAAACTAACCAAAGTGAAAGAAGCAATTATACATTCAATGGAAACCTAAACATGTGATCAAGGAGTCATGTAATAAAACACTAATGATTTTATGGGAAAGAGACATTCCACTGTATCATATTAAGTAAAAGTGGAAGATACAACCAGAGTGCCTTGATGTCGCAAATTCCCTTTCGGTGGTCCTTTTTTCCAACACACACATACACTTGCTCTGAATTTGCATGAAGATAATCCGCAAATCTTGATGGACAAATAGAGGCCTCAAGCATCAATTGTATCGGGATTCTTCACACAGTCTTTAGCCTATTCTTTGCTCAATCTTGTTTGACTTTGCTTAACCTTTTCCATGAGAAATCCATTATTATATAGGAGAAGATGAAGTGGTTACCAGGATGAGGATGATCCCACCAAATCAGAAAAGCCAATAAGATCACAACCATACAGACGCCACCTCACATTCTAGAAGATTCTCCTTCTAGAAACTTCTTCCTTTCCTTAGCTTCAAGCGCCATCGCACCCTGCCTATATAGCAGCATGCAGAAATCCCGCAAGCCGGACATAGAGCAGCCTACGGAAATCCTTGATTTCCACACTGCGTACCACTGTCAGCCTGCGGCGTCATTCTAAAAATGTTCCTTGTAGGGGAAGAACTTAGTCATCATCAAAGTGACCAAAATAATGTGTAACAGAATGCCCCCCAAAGTATGAGGCTGGAACATGTGACAGCCAAAATACTTTGTAAACTGCGTGTCTTTGTCGAAAACAAGGAGCGCACCAATCAGGAACCTGCAAACAATCAAGAATTTGCATAGAATTATACCATTTCTGAGGTAGGCATTCCCATGCTCAGATTATAAGTGATTGAAATCATAAATGCAAGGCTTAGCCACCAATTATACACTATGGATCCATGTCATCGAAATTCTACATAGCCATCGGAAATAAACCATGGATCTATGTATTAGAAAGTGTAAATTCAGACACAGCCACGAGACATATAAAGTGGATCTATGTGTCAATTCAAATCATAAATACTCCATCGCAACCTGGGAAAAAAAGATGAAACCCAAGGTCTTCAATCCTGTCATTCGTAAGTACGAATCTAACCATGTGATTACAGGTGTTGAAGTCGAACATGGTAGAAACCACTTGATTACCAGTCATTGATGAAAACCATTAACAAGTGCGAGGGAAATCACCATTGATGTAAATGACTCCAAAGGTACCTTAGTACAATCCAATGAATGTGAATAAATGATTTGAAGTCGAACACTCGATGAAATCTCTCGATCAGGGACCAATGATGTGAATCCACTGTCAAGAGCGAAGAAACCTGTGATTGAGGCATGCAAGCCCTAAGGTACTAAACGATTTCTAAGCCTTATCCCGGATGAGGAGTTGAATTCGACAGGAAAAAGACTCGTCACAGGAGGGCCTTGATGTATCCCCCATCAGTGACATGAAATAAGTAACAGATTAGGGGTAGATCAAAGTATGTAAATGATTCGAAACTGACACAGGGAAGGCCGACATGGTAAGAAATGAAAATGCATATCGCCGACTCAAAGGAGGGCTTGTTTGGACTTCTCTTGAACATATGAATGACACGACACTAGTCTTGGCAGCATTGACTCAAAGATGACCCAAGATATGAATTCAACGAAGGCCAGACAAGAGACAAATGGATTTTCCAACCCAGATTCAAATGACGAAGGGGGTGTCATGTTCAAGAGCGACTAGTACTGCCACTAACACAGGTACGGAAACACATCTCTTTTCCAAATTTTCCCCCACCATTTCTGGCGAGTACCTCTTTATTTTTACGCAAGCTTGAGGAGGATAACATATGCTTGTAGTGTAAGCTCATCCTTTAGACGAGTCCCTCGGAGTATTTTTAACAAACCCTAAGAAGGAGTGGTTCAGTCCCATGTGGGTCTTTCGATGTTTGTTTAACGAGTCCAAAGATAGAAATCTCGGGAGTTTTTCATGTTTATAGAGTCTGAAAAACAATTTAAAGAGAACTCTCTCAGTTCCTTTTACGTAAAATAGTTCAACAGGACCGAAAAAGTGATAAACTATCGCCCATCGAACGTTTTATAATACTTTTACGAGTGTGAACAGAACAAGGTCGCTCGGCAATCTTTTCATTTTTATGGAGTGTGAAAAGAGATTAAATGATACTCCATGTGTGTCATTTTTCGTGTTAACAAGATGAGTACGAAAGGATGACAAAAGTATACTCGGTTGCATTCTGATGAATTTTCGAGCATGTAAACGAACGAAGCGTGAACTCGAGGTTTTACTAAAAAACCCTAAAAAGTATCGATATGTGTGATGAATAGAAAACAACTTACGAAACAAAGATCCATACTTCGTTAATTAAGACTCTAGTCTTCCTCCTACAAGAAACAAGACACTTGCGAAACTATTAGTTATGAGGGTTGATAACCAAACACATTTTATAATATAAAATATTTATGAAAAAAGGTAAAAAATTAAATAAATAAGGGCAAGAGTTCTTTTTTACCATTTCATTTGTATTTGGTCAAGAACTTGTCAAAAAAAACCTTTTTCACCCCTTACTTCGACAGGCGATTGCGAAGAGCACAGGCGATCAATCGACGAACGGTTTCTGTGAAAACAATAAGTACTTCATCTTCTTCCTTTTCAATGGTTTAAAATTCATTTTTGGTGGTTAAAAAATGATTTCTTGGGTGATTTTTGGGCCGGTAGGCATGTGTTGGGGTCGCCGCAAGTGACCTATATCGGGCCCTGCGAAAATCAAGGATTTCCACAGGTGCCCAACAGATCGCTTGCGGAAATCCCACACTGTAATTGAAGCTCAGTTGCGGTGGTCGAAAACCAAAATAGAAAAGCAAGCCCTGAACCAAAAAGAATTCCAAAAAAGGTGGATAAAGGTGCTAATTGTCCTCTTTAACTTCCATGCAAGTGTTTGATTGCAAAAAAGTTATAATGGAGAGAACAGGAGCATGAAGATGATGACTCTATGGCTTTGAATGATCCAGGAACCATTGATGCTCTTCAGCAATGTGGCCTATTGAAGTTTTTCAAAGTCCAGGGCATGAGAGCCCAACGGAGACTATTAAAGTACTTGGTCCATATGTGGGACGCGGAACAACAAATATTTCATGTGGGTGTTCATGTCCTCTCCTTGGACATTGAGGATATTTACTTTCTGACAGGGCTATCCCGTCGTGGGGCACAGGTGTCTCTGACAGAGGGTCAAGGTGGTGGCTTGCCGATGAGCGAGTATATCCATCGGCACTGTGAACCGGATGCCGAAAGGCGCAAAGGTAAAGTGGCTATCCGAGGTGTGTGGGATTTGACTCTCAGAACCATCCTCTTTACCATTGCACGGATGGTAGGATGCGCGTCACCACACATGGTGCTCCAGAGTTACTTTCAATACGCCATTGAATGTCTGAAACCTCAAGTATTCAATTGGTGTGACGGTTTGCTTCCGAGTATGAAGATACAACTCACTAAAAGCAAGAGAGGAGACCTAAAGCAATTTGGGTATGGGTCCATTTTGGTGTCTTTCTTCTTAGAAAGAGTCCCTCATTTGCGACTACAGGTAGAGTGGGGGTTACCAACCCCACAAGACCCAAGAATGAAACAGTGGTGTGACCTTATGGCATGGCATGTGGCGGGCCCTATAATCAAGTACAATGATGCATTTTTTGATTGGTTAAGGCCCCAAATCTTGATGATTGATGATTATGCGTACGTCGGCCTGGACTTTCGGGGTGATCCCAACTTGGCTCTCCCTGACGGATTTCATTGGGGAGATCTAGGTAAGAAATACATTTTGTTCTTTATAATGTTTTTATGGTTTTTAGGATATTAGTGTTGGGTATGTGTTATATTCTTTGCACGAGTAGTAGTGTTATATTCTTTGCCGACATATTTTTGCCGGTTTCAGGCCGACATATTATCGCCGGGCCGACATATTTCCGAGACAACATATTTCTGGGACCACATGATATTAGGTGGTTTTCGGCACATGGTTTTTGCCAATGGTTTTCTATTTCCGATTAAGGAATTAGGGTTTTGGACTAATCCAGGTCATTGGGTTAGGGTTTTGGATACCGCTGGCTCCTATATGTATATTGTATTGTAAACAATGTAACACAATGTGTATCAATATAATATATGCTGGTTTTCCCGGTTTGGGTTTCCAGGTGAAAAATCTCTGTGTAATGTTTGTGTTTTCCATTGTATCTTTTCTGTTCTTTTCTGAATATCAATTTGCAGTAGATATTGTACAAGGTTAGAATTTACAATTAGATGTTTTTTTGTGTTTTCGATCTAAATACTAATTCTGATTCAGAGGTGAGGAGAGGTGCGTGCAGTAGCAGGGTGGGACACCGACGAATATGACGCGATGGAGCAGAACTTAGAAGGCTTGACGGAAGACATCCCTGACATGTCGATCGAGGAGGTCCCAAGGCGTTATCAACGCCATACTGTAGGTGTGTCTGGCTCACTTAGTCGGTTACTTCGTTGGGTAGCACGGGCAGTGGTGTGTTATCGCAAGTGACATCCATGATACTATTTCGAGCGGCATTTGTGATGCTATTTTGTATGAGCCATGGGCTCTATATTTTGATATTTTGGTCCTTGGATGGAAAACACTTTTTGTAAAACTTTTTCATTATATATATACATGAGGCTTCTACCGGCTTACTCTTCTTTTATATACAATGTGTAATGTGTGATTGGATTTATAAATGTCTCAAATGTCTGTCTAACACATAATTAGCTAGAGCATTAGTTAATGTATTTAGACATCTAGGAATGTGTTAATATTCAATATAATCAAAATAACATTCCAAGAGACGAATTCGTAGATATACCCATAACAAAGTAGGACTTAAGATAGTGTAGACATTACTTAACTGGAGTACTACTAGCTGTGAATCAAGTCATACAACAAAGTGACGAATCCCAAGTGAGATAGCATCAGTCAATAATTCGATGATTATGCTATATTCTGCGATATTATTGGTTGCACGACCGAGGCAAACACCTTATAAACTAATAAGTTCATTGGTGGGTGCATAGATTGCCCAAGCAGCAAAATATAGGTTCTGAGTACTACGGCTAGCACCATCAGCGAAGCCAATATAGGGTAGAGAAGACGTCGACATCTAGAAACCAAGCACAACGCGAGGTAAGTAGTTGAGGGTGGAAACCGAATAATGAAAAAACACACAAAAGTAACACACAAGAGTATGGTACAGTAAAATTACAAGCACTCGTGCAGAGACAGTCTAAGCATAGTACTTATTCAAGTAAAGCCCATTTCTAGGTTCACTCAAAGGAATTCCATCATAATCTACTAACTCGTAAGCTCCCTTCTCTAACACTCGTTTGACGATATATGGACCACGCCACATAGCTTCAAATTTTTCGTCTCCTAGTAGGTCATGATCTTGTTCATAGAGGAGAACTAGATCTCCCTCAGAGAAAAAACACGGCTTGACATGCTTGTCATATTGGGATTTTACGCGTTTCTTTTGGGTTTCAATAACTAGGGTAGCCTCATGACGGGTCTCGTCTAATTACATAAGATACAATAGATGTTCCTCTTCGGCAAAGGTGTTTGGGAGAAGTTTGATGGCTAGCTTCAAGGATAGTATTTCACATTCAATCGGGAGAACGGATTCAATGTCGTAGACTAGTTGAAAAGGGGTAAATCCCGTAGCAGACTTCACAAATGTCCAATAGGCCCATAATGTCGAAAACAACATCATGTGCCAGGTGGTCTTATGGATTCATAGTATCCGACGAAGCATAGTAATAAGGATTTTATTTATTGCTTCGACTTGGCCATTGGCCTATGGATAGTAGGGGGTTGAGTTTTCATGCTGAAGACCCAACTTGTCAGTAAGTTCAGACATCATAAAGTTTTGAAAATGGCTACCATGATCAGTAACGATATCTTGTGGGATCTTGAATCGAGTAATAATATGATTAAATATGAAAAGCGCTGCAGTTTTCCCGGTAATGTCGAAATTAGGCATCGCCACGGCCCATTTTGTGAAATAATCCACGGCTACAATAATGTATCCATGCCCCCCGGTAGAGTGAGGGTTACAAGTCATGAAATAAATTCCCCATTTCACTAAAGGTCCAACGAAAACTACAAGGTGTAAAGGAGCAGGATGTGATCTTATTTTGTTGTTGTATGTTTGGCAAGCATGGCATTTTTGGACGGCAATAATACAATCTTTAAATAAAGAAGGCCAAAAATACCCTACTCGTAAGATCTTCTAGGTGATAGCATACCCAGACATGTGACCACCACATGCTCCAAAGTGGCAGTCATTCAAAGCTTTCTCAACTTCAGCATAGGTGAGACATCATCGAAAAATAGAGTCAACCCCACGGCGATAAAGAGTGTCATCGAGGATAATGTACTGACGGGCTTGGTAACATATTCGACGATGGTCAATGCTAGACAAATCAGGCCAGAAAGTCTGAGTTTGGAGATAGATAATGATATCCCCATACCAAAGGTCATCATAACTGATCAGAAAAAAGGGATTCATCGGGTAAAGAATCATCTGCTACATTCTTTGTCTTAGTGTAGGGAAGGTCACATATCAGTTCAGAAAACACCAAGGATTTCTTGGAATTAGCGCGTTCGAATTCTAAGTCAAACTCCTGGAGAATTTCTATCCATTTAAAGTATTTTCCCCCTAGCAATTGGCGTGTAAGAATGTGTTGCATGGGGTTGCAATTGGAAATTACAGTGGTCTTGCGTAGTAAGATATAGTGACGGAATCGTTGGACAGCCTGAACGACTGCCAAGGCCAGTTTTTAAACATGTAAGTATTTGGCTTCAGTAGTTGTGAGACTCCGACTCAAATAATAAATGACATGTTCATCGTGTGAATCATCTTCTTGGACTAGAACCATGGCGATGGTAGAGTCCGAAGCAGCGACATAGGAAGTAATATCGACTATAATTGGGTGGGAAAAGTAATGGGGTATGGGTTAAAGTCGGTTTCAAAGCTTCAAAATATTTGTTGGAAATGGAATCCCATACAAACTCAAAACCTTTCTTGAGCAGTCGAGTAAATCTGAGTGTTAATTGAAACATTCATATATGAACGAAAATTTTTGCAATTTTTACAGAAAAATTTCAACGCGACCTAACGCGCAGGGGTGTGAGGACGCGACCTAGTGCGTGCACATTGCAGCGATCAGGGCCTCCCCAGCCATGGATGCTATTGGGGGCGCCATCCCTACCCCTCCCCCCTTGCCAGAACTGGATGCCTTCAGGAAGCTGGTCGCCGCAGCCTCCAAGAGACCGTCGTCAGCAGCACAACAGAAATTTGTGAAGAAATTGGATTGCATCCCCAGCGTTGAATTGCCACTGGAAGAAACTTACAGAATGGCAGTCAACTTAGTAGACAGAGGACTCATCGGGCAATTTACCAGGCTCTGGCCCTCTCCCAAATCCGTTGAATCCTGGGTGCAGAGGAACTGGAACCCGTTCATATCAGAAAAAATAAACAGTCATTTCGTAGGGAAAGGATATTTTGTATTCGTCTTTGAAAACCCTGAAGATAAAAACCTCATCTTCAGAAATGGCCCCTACTTCATGGAGCCACAGGGGTTATACCTGAACAAATGGACCCCGGACTTCGACCCAGCTCAGGATGTACCCTCTACCGTCCCAGTGTGGGTTCATCTACCTCATCTCCCTTTACATTGCTGGAACCAAAAATCATTGCATGCAATCGGCAACACGCTCGGAAGGTATATAGATCAAGCAACGAGAAAATATCAGTACTCATGCGCACGGATCTACGTGGAGGTTGATCTGGAAGTGGGATTACCGGAGGCAATTAAACTCACGGCCGCAAACTGGACGCATATTCAGGAGCTAGACTATGAGCAGCTACCCTTCAAATGCCGGCACTGCCATGGCTACGGCCACTTCACAAGGCACTACAAAAAAAGAATGCAGAAGAAAGTGAAAACACGAAAGCAAATCAGTGGATCGCAGTACAAAAAACAGGGACAGAAAAATCCAGAACCAAAGGAGCAACGAAGCAACTCCGGGCAAATAGAGCAAGAGAAAATCGACGGGAGCTCCAACCCTCTACTGCATGCAGAAACTCAAACAGAAAATCCCAACAATGACATAGAAGAACCAGAAATCATGGACAGCAGGATACAACCAAGTCCCCCTCCAAATGGGAAAGATACAGGGGCACCTGGGCAAACGGAAGGAACCCTGGAAGTATCCCCCTCTCCATCATATGCTGACATAGCCAGAAAGAAAGCAATAGATCCATCAAGCTCCTCGGAGGATGAGATCCTAGAAAGGCCAGCTAAAAGAGTAGGGAGGAAATCTCGTAAAGAAGCAAGGGAGGAAGAGGCAGAAAGACAAAAGACCCAAGGAAGCCAGCCCACCATAGAAATGTCAATTGGCAGAAACACAAGAATAAGGTCTCTAAAAGGAGGAGGCCCAATCACCCCCAACAGCAAGTAATGAAAATTGTCTCTTGGAACTGCAGAGGACTGGGGAACCTGGCAAAGATTGAAGCGGTCAAGGACCTGATGAAAGTGGAACCAGCAGATATCCTCATGCTCCAAGAGACAAAAATCGAAGGGGAAGCCCTTCTAGAGATCAGCAAAAACAAATGGCAGAAAAACACAGGGAAAGCAATCAGCGCAAGGGGCTCTTCCGGAGGTATAGCAACATTGTGGAAGGCAGAGCAGTTCAGTCTTGTCAACTCATATAACACTTAGCATTGGAGCTTTACAGAGCTTAAGCACACAGCAAGTAAGTTAACTATCGCATTATTCAATTTATATGTTCCGACTTTGCACACTGAAAAGAAAGAATGTTGGAAAACTTTAAATGAATTTCTAGAGAAAAACTCCCCAAGCAACATAATCATAGCCAGAGACCTTAACCTAGTCATGAATGGAAAATCAAAGAGGGGAGGAAGGTCCAGCAAGGACCAAAGGATTTTTGTAGTAGAATACATTATACAACAGTGGGACCTAATGGATTTTAAACCACGCAAAGGGTTGTACACTTGGACCAATAACAGGACAAGGGAGGAACACATTCAGCCAGATTGGACAAGTTTCTTGTCTAAAGCACTTTGCTGTTGGAAAGGAAGCTAATTTCCACTGCCATCCTCCCCAAGCTCACCTCGGACCACAAACCCATCCTGCTTCAGCTAGAGGAAGAAGAAAACTTAGGCCCAATCCCATTCAGATTCAGCCCATTGTGGAAAATAAAGAGTGGGTTCGCAGAGACGGTCCAATGGGCATGGTCTACCCCAATTACTGGATCTCCCAACTTTGTCTGGGAACAAAAACTAAAAATAGCAAAAAAATCCCTCAAGGAATGGAGCAAACTCCCGGAAAGCAACCCCAATACCCAAAGAAAGGTGTCAGTGCAGTAGTTGGGACAGCTACAAAATGAAATGGAAACAATAGACATTGCCAGAACAGATTTGGAAAAGGAGCAAGCAGCCCAATGCAGAACTTACCGCTCCTTCATAAATGAAGAAGAATACTAGAGGCTAAAATCTCGTAGCCTTTGGCTGGAAGCTGGTGACAGAAATACATCCTACTTCCACCGTCAATTTAAATCCCGCCTCTCCAGGAACCATATCTCCGAGATCACAACCAATGAAGGGAAGCTCTGCAAAGGAATAGATCAAATAAAGGTCGATGTTGTCTCACACTTTCATCAACTTTACAGCAAAGAGAATTATGACAATGAAGAAGGTTATAATGAACTCCTCACGAACATCCCGGCATTGGTCACAAAAGAGGATAACATAGCATTACTGAGCCCAACCAGCGAAGAAGAACTCAGCAAAATCATCTGGTCCATGGATCCTGACAAAGCCCCAGGTCCAGATGGGTTCACTATCCATTTTTACAGTATCTGTTGGAATATAATCAAATCTGATCTCATCATAATGATAAAAGGAGTCCTACAAAAAGCAAAAATAGGAGGCAGCACCAATTCTACTTTCCTAGCACTAATTTCGAAAGAAACAAACCCCGCCTCCTTTGACAGATTCAGGCCAGTTTCCTTATGTAATGCCTCTTATAAGATCATTGCAAAACTCCTGGCAAACAGAATAAAACCTCTGTTGGGCAAGCTCATCTCAAAATCGCAAGGAGGATTCGTCAAAGGGAGACATATCTTGGACAATGTAATCCAAGTTCAGGAAGCTATGCACTCCAGCAACCCTAGAAAAGAGAAAGGCATGTTGATTAAGCTAGACATGGCAAATGCCTTCGACAGAGTAAAGTTGTCCTTCCTGTATCAAGTGCTTCTTTCCTTCAGATTTGATCCTGAGTTTGTAAAACTGATACAAGCCTGTACTAACAGCCCATGGATTGCCCCCTTCGTCAATGGGAGACCAACAAATTTCTTTAAATCTACAAGGGGGATGAGGCAAGGATGCCCCCTCTCTCCATTTCTGTACATAATAATGGCGGATACCCTCAGCAGAAAGTTGGAACAGGACAGGATAATAGGGGCATCCCCAAGCCTGCGAATAACGAAGAATCTTAAGCCTATAAACCATGCTCTGTTCACTGACGATTCTCTTATGCTAGGAGGAGCCTCTAACAGAGTTGCCTCTGCATTCAAGGGCACTCTTCAAGCGTACTGCAAGGTGTCTGGAGCTCTGATAAGTGAAAGAAAAAGTGTTGTCTACAGTTGGAATGTTGCAGAACACGAAATTCAGAAGATAGCGCGCACCTTGGGGTTCAAAGGGCACTCCAAATGGGAAAAGATACAGTATATTGGGCTGCCTTTAACATTGGGTATAAACAGAGTCAGTCTGTGGGAAGGATTCTTAGCAAAAATCAAAAGGAAAATCGAAGCCTAGGGAGGATATTGGCTCACCCATAGAGGCAAGTTAACCCTGATAAAAGCAGTCATCTCCTCACTGCCGATCTATCAAGCGTCCTATCTTCTGGCACCCAATTCGATAGCTGGGTAGATCAATAAACTACTGAGAGACTTCCCGTGGCATGGTGGGAAAGGGAATCAAAGAAAGTTTCACTTGGTCAGTTGGGGGATAGCCAAGCGGCCTCTGAGAGAAGGTGGGTTGCAGATTCGTGATCCAGCTCTTGCAAACACAGCTCTTGGTTGCAAAATCTTGTGGAAGATGCATAGCGACCCCACTCATCCTGTCAGCAAAATGTTAATACACAGATACATTCCAAATGCCAAAATCAGAAACCTTCAAAATGCCATGAGCAGGAAGACCACGATTCTATGGCAATTGTGCATTAAAGGGGCGCGATTTTTCAGCCAAAATCTGTACCGCGTCCCTGGCAATGGCAAACAAACCAATCTCTGGACAGATAGGATAATGGGGAATCTGCCTCTTGCATTAAATGTCGGTTTGATGGAAATTCACGATTTTCTAGAGTGCAGAAGTATGCAGAGAACCTATGATATATCCAAGTGGGATGATGACGGCTACTAGACAGAGTGGCAATTCGGCATTGTCCCAGATCACCTCCTCTAGCAACTTGAAATGCTCAAAACAAAGCTTTGAGAGGCAGCACATGTGCATATGACAGAAAAAGACACCTGGGGTTGGGGACCCACAGGAACATACTCAGCAGCTAAAGGCTACTCTCTCCTACAGCAACAGGAAAATAGACCTCTCGGCAAGGTTTTGGTTGGAGGTATGGGACTCAATGGCGATCTCGAAGGTAAATTTCTTCTTTTGGACACTAATGCACAGAAAGATTTTGACTGGTGAAAACTTATTGAAAAGAAATATTGTCGGTCCACACAGATGCTCTCTATGCAGAGAAGCCATGGAAACCTCAGATCACTTATTTGTAGGCTTCCATTTCGCAAACAAAGTCTGGCAGCTTGTCCTCCATGGCCTCAAGGTCGTTGCCCCCACCAACATCTCAGTAGTGGATCTATTTACAACTTGGAAGGATAGTTACCCTTCGCTCTCCTTGAAAACAATATGGGCCAGAATCTGGATCTCCATCCCCAAGTATGTATGCTGGAAGCTATGGCTAGCAAGGAATGAGCAAATTTTCAACAACACAGAGTGGACCCCCAACATGGTAGCAGCGAAAGCAAAAGGCCTCCTCCTAGAAACTCTGAGCTCCCAAAACCTCAAAACTGATACCTCGCTGCAGCAGGAAGAAAAGGAGTGGCTCGGCACCTTTGTGTTGAACCTTCGGATCCATAGCATTGAAAAATCCCATCTTGAAACAGAATGGAGGCTAAGAGACAATCACGACATATTTCAGAGTTGGTGGTAGAAACAAGGCATAACTTCAGTCTTCTTCGACGGTGCCTCCAAAGGAAACCCTGGGACAGCGAGAGCTGGAGGAATCATTTACTCCAGCGAAGGGGAAATACTAGAAACCTTTTGCTGGGGTCTCGGACAGCGAACCAACAATCAAGCAGAAATCCTGAGTTTGATAAAAGTCTGCCAGATAGCCAAGGAAAGAGGACATCGGGAGCTACAAGCGTTTGGAGACTCTGAGATCTTAATCAAAATGATTCATTCAAGAGGACAATTTAAAGACGTTGGCCTAAACAAGAATTTGCAAAGGTTAAGACA
>JASDQU010736870.1:268933-306244 GCA_032191745.1 Picea mariana
GCAGTCATCCAGCGATCTAGGTACCTAGCGAGGTTATGCAATGAATTTCAAGAACGTAATTGACATTGCAATACTGTTCTCACTGATCAGATCATATTTTTGACAAGATAAAATTCTTTCTTATTTCCCGGGCATTCACACAGGCATAAAAGATATTATAGTTTACTTAGGGTTTCTTTTATCATGCATAAGTGTGGTGAGTCGAATCTTTACCATGCGTCCATGAGTTTAATACAAGCTTGAGAGTTCATCACTTGCAGTTTCAATGTTACATTATAACAATGTAGACAAAGGAGGGTTGTGTCAAATCCAAGCACTGGAACTCTAAATTCATTCAATTTCTTTGAAATGTCAACCTTGCTCAACAATCCAAGAAAATGGGCCGTGAGCATTCTTCGACAGGCTCGTAAATTTTTCTCATTCTCTTGCTTCAGATCGACGCTCGTCCAATCTACACATCGGGTTCATTATACCTGAGCTCAAACTTGATGTAGGCGGCCCAACCATGGTGATCGGGCTCCCAATTCATCCACCGCTCGAAGACCTGGCGGGCACCGGCCACATTGTCGAGCATCTCCTCCATGTGAATGAAATTATACCAGAGCTGATCGATGCGGGGCAACAAAGACACAGTGCGGTCCCAGACGTTCTTGACATGGTTTACAAACAGGTGCTTCATCTCGATCTCTGCATAGCGAAGCCATAGAGTAGGGTTTTGGTAATCGATCTCCACCTCCAGGGCCCTTTCCCATATCTAACCCTAAGCATTAAAAAAATATGAATACATTAATATATACATTGAAATGAAAACCTCAGCTGAAATGTAAGCTGAAATGTAAACGCAGATTCCTATCCCTCGCTATCGTGGCATAGTGAAATGGCAGATACATAAATGTTTCCTGTATCACATGGCGCATTCATGGCGTTAGAATTTATGAAACCGCCCATTCGTAAGAAAATAAAAAAGTAAATGTTAAATGGTAATCCACTCCTCTAAGGCTAATCGACTCCTCTCCCTCGCTATTAGTGAAATGGAAGATACATCCTCGCTATTAGAATTTATGAAACCGCCGATTCCTAAAAAATTAAATGTTAAATGGTAAACCACTCCTCTCCCTCGCTATCCTGGCATAGTGAAATGGTGGATACATAAACGTTTCCTGTACCACATGGAGCATTCATGGCGTTAGAATTTATGAAACCGATGATTCTTAAAACGTGGCAACCCTAAATTGAATGTGGAAGCCGTAAATTGAAAGGAATTACGGTAGAATTTGAAAGGGCATCCAAACCATGCAACCATCATAACCAGATAGACACGCGCTTCACATCCATAAAAGCTTGTGTAATGAAGCGTTTTATAAATATTAATCCTTTCTAATGAGTAACGTGGCATTCAATAGTGAGGAAAGTAATTTTTTAATCATATTAAGTAAATGTAAAAAAGTAAACAAGGAAAACGTACACATTTATAAATGCAAGGAAGTTATGAAATTAAATCTCATTCTTTGATTTGCGACGACGACGAAGAATATGCTAGCATCTTTGATTCTTAACCCTAGGATTAGAATTTGTAATTAAAAGGTTGATTAATTCATCAGTTCCAATAGGGGGAACGCCTATTGGCGTAATAATTCATCAGTTCCAATAGGGGGAACGCCTATCGGCGTAAATATGTCGACTTGTCCATGGGAAAACTAGGCCAAACTAAGATATTGAGAGATACGAAAATAGATAATGTCGAAAACCGACTGAAATAATTACTCCAAAAAGAATAAGACAAGACTTACTATATAATGATTATAGCATGGTTGAGATTTTCTAAAACAAAAAGTGTAATTAGACACGAACATCATGTCATAGGAACCTAGTTGCGAGAGTGTTATAGTGTGCACATGGCCAACTACATGGTGTCAAGGCCCAATGCATGTGTTAGCTTCTCAACTGTCCCTTAAAACACTTGATGTGGTGGATTTTCATGATCTTATTTATTGTTCAGTACATGTGTTTATTTTTGTAAGTCATACATCCAAATATGGAGAAGGGTAGAGTATGTACAACCTTACAGAATAAGAAGTGAAATGTTGCATGGAGAGGGTCCCTTGTCCTATAAATAAGGGGATCTTATCACAAATTTGATGTCTGGCTAGGTTACATGCCATGAATAACGCATGTTAGAAATCATTCACACAAAACACATTTAATTGTAATTGTGTTTATTTTTGTTACATTTTAAAAAGTTGTTCTACAATTATGAATAAGAGAGGGATATTTATAATAAATCATTTAACAACAACAACAACAACAATATTAAAAATCCTAGAGTGATGTCTTAATAAAAAAAATTAATTCAATTGATAACATAAAAGAAAATTAATAGAAACCTTGTTAACAACGATCCAATAATATGACCATATCAAGTATACAATTCAATGATTATAGTTCCCTAACATCTTGACAATATTAAAGGTGGGAAACACAAATGCAATTGACTGACATATATAAAGTTCGTTTAATGTCGTTGTGCTAGTTGATAGTAACATTTGGGGGGTTAATAATAATTATAATAATGATCATAGTAATGATGCCGAGGATGTGCATTTTAGTGTCCTATAGACCAACTTAATCTATAGGATGCAAAAAAGAGAGTGCAAAAAAAAACTAAGAAATTAAAATTCTAAAATTATTTATTTAGATAGTGGTTTTGATGTGAGTGTAAATTCACAATAAAATCTCTTTATTTAGGATTTCAAGAACAATGTTGCAATTGTAGATATTAGTATAATAACTTCTAATGTCATTGTATAAAGGAAATCAAAAGGAAATGAGCTTCATTTTCAATCTCATCTAGGTTGCATAAATTATGGATTAATGTTTTCCCAAAAAGTTTTTGGAATAGTCAATTTCTGAATTTAGTTGTGAAACTCATATGAGTATTTCTTAATTTAGAAATCATCATGTTTTAATTGAGGCTTGTAACCTTATCAAGGTAGGTGTTAGTCCCTAAAGTTGTCTTTGACTGCTAAGGAAAAGCTTGGGCACCTCAGTTATTGCAATGGTTTTATGTTTGTAAGTTTATTTTGGGTTTTGGATTGGTTGATAGGTCAAGTAGTAAATGAAATAGGCAATTTCAATTTCTAATAAAAAAAAAAAGTTCCAATCCCACTTACTTAGTCAATGGTATTCAATCTGATGAGTTAGATAAATAATTTAAACATGAAAGGAAAGAAAAATGCAAGTTCACAATTTGTTAACTCACAACGAATATTCTTGATCCTACATATCATTCAGAAAACAAGAATGAAGTACTTAAACATAGATCTTGTAATGAGCAACAATCAACAAAATCTTTACTGGATTCAAACATAAACAAGATATCAAATGCTTTGCAAAGATATATATGCATTTAATGGAAGATTCAACATTAAAACAAAAAATGTATTTTATAAAATATAGATTATTATTTATTCATGGTATATTTTAAAATACAAGGATGTGTATAAACAAATGTAATTGGGTAAAGTCATGTCTCTTTATGAAAAAGAGTGTGAATTTATGTTTTAATTAGTTTACATGTAATATATATATATTACAAGTCATCCCTCCTTGAGGAACTTTGTCCTCGAAGCATGGGCAAGGACGAATGTGTAGATCTAAATACCTCATCTTTCCAAGTAGCTTCATCTTCAAGTAGGTTTTTCCATTTGATCAAATACTCATTAACTCTTCTAGAGCACAGGAATTTGGTTCATACTTCGAGGATGCCTTCATGAATTAAAATTAACTTTCCTTCTTCATCTAAAAGAGGAAACTCTATTTTTATATTGACAATAGGACCTAGTTTTTTCTTCAAACTAGAAACATGAAAAACATCATGCAATTTCCCTTTATTTGGAATATCGGGGGCATAAGAAACTTGTCCAACTTTCTTTCAAATTTGATAGGGTCCATAGAATTTAGGAGCTACTTTTTGTTTCTTTTAATTTTTACGAGAACTTTGCTTATAAGGCTATAGTCGAACAAACACCCACTCGCCTACCCTAAATTCTCTGTCGGTTCTTCTTTTGTCAGCTTATTGTTTCATTCGGTTCCTTGCTTGTTCAAATTGATATTTAAGAGTGCATATAACTTCATCCAACGTGGCTAGATAGTCATTCACGATAGGAACCTTAGAATTGATAACATACTCCTTAATAGAGGGAGGTGGATAACCATACAATGCTTCAAATGGGGACATTTTTGTTGAGGTATGATATGTACTATTGTACCACCATTATGCAATATGTAGCCAATTGATCCATTGTGTCTGACAATCATTCACAAAATTCCTTAGATACCCTTCGAGGCATTTATTAACCACTTCCATCTGTCCATGTGTTTGAGGATGGTATGAAGTACTCATGGTTAAGGATGTTCCCACCTGGTGAAATAGTTCCTTCCATAAATTACTAGTAAACTTGGGATCTCTATCGCTTATGATAACTTTGGGAAATCCATGAAGTTTAAAAATATTTTTAACATAGCTATTAGTGACTTGACTAGCCTTGTCCCTTGAAGAGATCCCAAAAAAATTGGCATATTTGGTTAATCAGTCAACAATTACAAATATAGCGTCTTTTCCTTTAGAGGTAGGAAAACCCGTAATAAAGTCCATAGAAATTTCAGACCATTTTTGGGATGGGATATGAAGTGGTTGTAAAAATCCTGGAGGAGAAATAGTTTCAAACTTTTTTCATTGACAGGTGTCGCATCCTGCCACATATTTATGAATTTCGGATCACATACCTTTCCAGAAGAAGGATTGTTGTATATTGTAGTAAGTTTTGAAAAACCCCACATGGCCTGCTGACAGGGAATCATGATTTTCTTTCAAAAATTGGAGTTTGAACTTGGAAGAGCTGGGTAAAAATATTTGTTTCTTATACCATAGTATGTCATTTTACCAAGTGAAGTTAAGGTTTGTAGTTGGGTTTCCTTTGACTTCTTCTATTAGTCTTCTTATTTCTGGATTTTTGATATACTCAATTTGAACTTCTGCGATCCATTTGGGAATGATTATGGACATGGCGAATAGAGTAGAATAATTATAAATTTTCCTTGATAACCCATACAAAACTACATTATCCTTCCATTTTTTGTAAATAATATCAAAATCAAAGACCTGGATTTTTCTCACCCATTTGTGTTGCTCCGATGAAAGGTTTTACTAGGTTAAAAAGTACTTCAAGCTATTGTGGTTTGTTTTCATGAGAAATTTTGTTCCCAACAAGTATTGTTTCCACTTAACCAAGACATGCATAATCGCCAACATTATTTTGTCATGCGTTGATTTTGTTTTCTCCCTTGTTTTGAATTTTTGACTTCCAAATGTGATGGGATGATTATCTTGCATAAGTAAAACACCTAATCCAACTCATGAAGCATCACATTCAAGGACAAATAATTTGGAGAAATCTGGGGCTGGAAAAATCAAAGTGGATGTTGTTAAGAGGTTCAACCTTCTAAAACATGCTTCAGCTTCATCGTTCCACTTAAATGCATATTTTTTCAATAATGTTGTTAATGGGGCCACAATTTGTGCATAGTTTTGAACAAACTTTATGTAGTATCTTGTAAGACCTAGGAGACCTTGTAATGATGTGATTGATTTGGGGCTAGGACACTTAGTAACTACATCAATTTTCTTCGCATAAACCTTGATTCCTTCATTTGATACGACATGTCCCAAAAATACTTTCTCTTTTTGTCTGAAAATGCACTTGGATTTGTTAGCCTAGAACTTATTTTATTGAAGGATTTTCAATATGGTATCAACATGTTTGAGGTGTGAGTTCCAGTTCTTAATATAAACAAGGATATCATCGAAAAATACAAGATTTTTTTTTGTAAGTATGGAAAAAATAAATCATTCATTATCGCTTGGAAGGTAGCAGGGGCATTGGATAAACAGAAAGGCATGACTCAGAATTCAAATGACCCTTCATGGGTACAAAAAAATGTTTTGGGAATGTCTTCCTCTCAAATTCTTATTTGGTAATAACATGACTTCATGGCTGGCTTGGAGAAATATTTAGCGCCATGGAGCTCGTCTAATAACTCATCCACAATTGGAATGGGAAATTTATCCTTTATCATAATTTTGTTTAGTTCCCGATAGTCAATACATACTCTACATGATCTGTCTTTTTTCCTAACAAGTATGATTGAAGCTAAGAAAGGACTCTTTCTTCATGTAATAACACCACAGCCCTGTAATTATTGAACCAAATGCTCGATTTCTGTCTTATGTTGGTGCGAATGTTTATAAGACTTTTTAATAATTGGTGCAAAACCGAGAATTAATTCTGTGATGTGATCTCTCGAACGAGCTGGAGGAATACCACAAGGAAGTTCCTGAAAAATGGTGTTATATTTTCTAATATTTTTTTCCAATTCCCTGGGATCATCATTTTTTCCTCCTTAGTAGTACCCTCCATTGCATAGAAATGTAATAAATAAGCTTGGGCTCCCTTTTTAATCAAATTTTCCATCTTATTAGATGAGACTATTTGTGGGGGAGGATAGTTAATTCCATGTAATTTGTACTTTTCCCCATTTTGATAGAACCTTGTAAATTTCTCTTGTAAGTTCAATCCAACAGTGCCAAGCATGGCTAGCCACTGGCCCCCCAAGAAAATATCTACTCCTTCTATTGGCATAGCATACATAGGAGATTTTAACTTGTATTCACTCATGGATACTTCTACCTTATGGCACTTTCCATCACATGACGTAGTCCTATTTCTCGAGATGGATACATGAAATTCATAGGTAGGATGGATGAATATGTTTAATTTCCTTGTTGTCTTTGTATATATAAAGTTATGTGAACTTCCACTATCAATGGGCACTGTTACTTTAGTTATCTTAACATACCCATAAAATTTCAAAGTTTGGGGCTGAGAAATCCTCGTCATTTCAACAACAAAGACTATCATATTTTTTGTTTTGATTCCCTAACTCATGGGGATTTTGTGAGTCTTCATTATTTGGCTATTCATTGGATGAATATGTGTCCCCTGCTTCTTCATCCTCGTCACTCTTGTATATTTTGCAATGAAATTTGTTTTTGTCTTTCCACTTGTGGCATGGTTTCCAATTAGGTGCGTTACATTTAAAACAATGATCCTTAACCTTATCTTGTCTCGTGTTTGGTGGCGATGCCCATTTTTGAGGGGGGGTGTATTTGGAGCTAAAGTCTTCAGGTGAGAACCATGTTGTCTTTTGATAAACTTTAAGTTTCTTCTCAACGATTTTAGCTTTCTAGCGAGCTTGTTTGACATCCTTAATGTCAAGTAATTCGAGTTCATTTCAAATATTTTCCTCCAATCTTGATAAGGCTATTTGAAGTAGCCAAAATTTTGATATATTAGAGACACAAGTGGCTAACACGTGTAAATCCTGAAAAATTTATTCTATTGTACCGCATTGTCGCAATCAAGTGAGCTTAACGAAAACTCTTTTTTCTTCTGTGTCAAGAAAATGAAGAAACAAGTTTTTTTTAATATAACCCAGTCTCTTGCTATATCTTTAGATTTTCTGTCCACCATAAGAACCAATCATACGCAAAGTCTTTCAAATGTATAGATGTGATATTATTTTTTTCTTTTTCATCAACAATATGGTAAACCAGAAGTATTGTTAGATTTTGTTTACCCATCTTGTTGCTTATCTAGCATCTGATCCATCAAATTTTGAAACAATAATCTTATCCTTGGGCATGCCATTATTATAAGTTCACATGTTGGGTGAATAATGTGATTGGTGAGGCCCTGACTGCGACATTGAGTTACATGGGCTTCTACTCCCATTTGTGATTGTTTCAATCTCTAATCTCATGTCATGGTAGCTTTTGTTACATTCTTTTAGTTCTTCATTTATTTTGCCAATTTTAGCATCAAATGACGTATTTACTTAATTTATAAGGTTTATGAAAAAATATTTAGAACTTTCGCTGAGCTCCATTTTGGAGGAAAAGTTGTCTTCGGTCTTTTTTTTCGGTTTCTCCTAGATTTTTCCTCGTGTTCATGTTGAGTTTATATTTTAATATATCTTTAATAGTTTTAATATTAAATATATAGATGGAGATCTAGATTAGGGTATGGTAGCGGTAAGGGTCGAGCGACTGTTTGTAGGTCGTGAAGGGTCATGAGAGGGAAAGGGAAGAGGCAAATTTTGGAAAGGTATTCTTAGAGTGGTATGGGTGATGATCGATTGTGTGATGGATGAATGGTGATTGGGAGAATAAGAGAATGGATATGGTCAGGGTGAGAGAATGGGAGAATGGTTATGGCAGGCTAGGAAAATGGGATATATATGTGATATGCTCAGAGTGGTATGGGTTGTGAGAGGTTTTGTGATGGGTGAATGGTGATTGGGAGAATAGGAGAATGGGTGAATGAATATGGTCAGGGTGCATGAATGGGAAAATGGATATGATAGGAAAGGTGAATGACAGAATGGGGCGAGTTGATGTAGGGAAGCACAGGGTAACTGAGAGAGGGGAGGAGTGGGAGTGTGTGGGAAGGAGTTAGATTGTGTTAGAGGGACTACATCCTATGGATGAGGGACGAGGGATAAGGAATGGAAGAGTTGAGAAGGTTGTGTGGGACAAGGGTGTGGATGAGGAAGCATGGGGACTGGTGGATGTGTGTGTGGGAGAATGAGAGCATGAGAGTAATGGAAGTTAATGGAAGGGGAATGGTGAGTATTTGAATGGAATGATGGATGAGGATTCTCATTGGGATGAGGAGAATGGAATGATGGAGTGCATGTGAGAAGAACCTAGCTCTGATACCAATTGGAAGACTCAACATTAAAACACAAAATTTATTTTATAAAATATATTATTCTTTATTCATTGTATATTTTAAAATACAAGGACGTGTATAAATACATGTAATTGGGTAAAGTCACGTCTCTTTATGCAAAACAGTGCAACTTTACGTTTTAATTAGTATATATATATATATATTACATTTAAGTAAGACAAGAAAGAATGAAAGACAAGAAGAGAATTCTAACCATCAGATATCATTTTCCATAAAGTGTAAAAATGTAATAGGTCCCAAACATTACAATAAAAAACAAGGTATATTTTTCTCCGCTACTTCCAACCTGAACCCCCTTTAACCCTATCCACAAAGAATTTTTATGCATAGAGTTGGTTACAATAGATCCTATAAACTAGATAATATCCTTATTTAAACCTGATTATTTGCTAACAAATAGGAATTACATTCATTGCATCTAAACAATAATCTGGTTTTTAGGGAAAAGACCTAATTCTAAGACTAAATCATAATTCAAAAATATATCCTTGACCTGCCAAATAGGATCAAAATCGTAATCTCCCACATCATATCAGTCAAACTTCATGTACTAATTTCCTTGATCAAGAATAGGTCGAATTGATGGGGTGCCAATTCAACCATGACTAGGCAAGTTTTTAGGAAACAAAAAATCACAAAATATGGACAAATTTTCTTCAAATATTCACCTATATCTCCCCAGGGGTTCATTTTTTTGGGAAATGACCCATGTAATAGATTCGAATAGATTTCCCAATTTCTTCATCATTTTCTTGGAAGAGTCACCATAATTTGACTATTAAAACAATCACCTACAGGAAAATTCTGCATCTTTTCAATTTTTTCATATGGTAATGACCAAAATGTGGTTGCAAAAAAGGGATTTTTTCTCCTTTAACTCCTCCAACATCTCATCAAAGGGCTATCAAAACTATTATCCTTGGTGACATAAATAAAAAATGTATGTGTTATCATAACCTGGAAACTTTCATTATTGAGTAGAGGATTGACCTTTGAATTGTTCATGTTTCATCTTTGTCTTGAGTGCTACATTGCTCCAATACAACTTAATGTTCATCTTTATAACTTTCTTGGACATCTCATGTTTATTTTTTTTCTTTTTTTTCAACTTTTGTACCTTTTCCTGTAGCTTGGAATTCCTGAGTTCAAGTGCCAGTCTTTCTTGTTTCATTTTTTTATAATTGTTTGCAATTTCTTGACCTTTTTCTTTGATTTATCCCTTGTCTTTGTCCTAAAATCCTAAAAGCCTTCCTCAAGTGTAGCTTGTTTTATATTGATTGAAAACTTGTTCTTTCTTGTTCTCATTTTGTACCTATTCCCCTTTGTTATAGCTTTATTAACCCCCTAACCCTTGGGAAATCATCTCCTAGAGGTCACCTACCCAATTCAACCACTTTCATCACTTTGTCCTTGAGTTTCTAGCCTAATTTCCCTTTCCCTTCATTCCCATTTTTCCTTCTTCAAGCCTGTGACCGAATGGGTTGGTCTCCCTTTCTGAACTGCCAAGTCATGACCAGGTCACCCTATCTATGTGCATGAGTCGCGACCAAGCCTAGAAGCTCCCATATTTGGAATTGGTTTCAATGGATGAGAACTTCCTCTGATTTCTCATGGTTCATTCTCGAAAAGGATTCCATTATGGGACCAACGATATTATTCTACTGATCATATGCCTTTATCTCTAAATCCCTATAAGAACCAAGCCATTTCCCATGAGAGTAGGGGGAAAGAACTAGCAAGTTTACTTTGTCATTTTGGTGGAAAAGCTTGGGCAAGGAGCTTGGAATAAGGACATATCTTCAGTTTACATCTATAAGTTGTGATATTTCTTACTTGATTAATAGAAGATATGTTGGATGTTTCCCTCTAATTGATTGTTTATGTAAGTTCATGTATTCATTAATAGAGAATTGGTATGATTGTGTGTTATGACATATTATCAAGTCTAGGAGCATCCTTTTTTCATGTTTCTATCTCTATCTTATTTATAGGAAGAACCTAAGGGAGCTCATCTCATACAAGGTGTAAAATCCCTAGAACAGATTGGTGACCATACTGGGGAGATCTCCCTTTATGTGTTTTTCTTCCTTCTCTATATGCTTTTTTTCTAATATCTTTACTCATTTAAATGTTCTGATCTAATTTCCAACCTTTGTTGTACTCTTTCCCGAATCCAGTTGAAGAAAAATTTACCTTGGATCTGATATATCTCTCCCTAGATATCGCATTCTTTGTTTCGGTTATGACTTCCCAGTGTACATAGAGCGACAAAAGCCTTTCTGGTCATGATTTTCCTTCCTTGGAGAAGGGACCATCCATGCTCCCAAGTCTACCAGGAGTGACCTTACCTTCTAGTTGCCCTTTTCAACTTACTGAGTCACGACTTGGTCGCGTTGTCTCCCTCTGTAGGGAGGGATCGACCTCTTAAAACCCCTTTTTTGGAGAGTTATCCTTAAAAACAAAACTTACCCAGATCCTTTTCCACTGGTCTCCTTCAACACTCCAGACCTTTCTTAGGCCTATATCATTGATTTTGTTTAGAATTATTTTGAAATTTATCTTTTTTTTTTCCATTTCATGTGATTGATGGGTACAACCAGAATCATCTAGTATAAATCCCTTCAATATAGTAGAAGCCTATCCATAGATACATGAGAATATTGTTTCGCAAAGTCTATCATTTTATTATACAGGTATCTTTTTCATTAGTTTGAACATTTTTCGTTTCCCGAATCATTTGAGAACCCTTCAAAATATTATCTATACTTGAAATATTTCATGTGATTTAATTTTTCATGCTTGGTTTTTTATTCTATCTTTTGCATTCATTACAGAACATTGTTGATTGAAGGTGAAGGCTGAAGAAATTTTTTTGTTTCAATTTTCATGTAGTTTGAAAAAATAAAAGAAACATTTTTTTTTTCTTTAGAGTGCTTTAAAATATGATTGAAACAATTTGTGCTTGGTTAGGAATTTCATAAATCATCCCATAAGTTTGGTTGAAAAATTATCCTTCTGTCTCATTTACAAGAATCAAAGTGAATTGATATGCATTGGGGTGTTTTCTTACATAAAATGAAAACAAAAAGATACTCTTCTCCCTCCCATAAATAAGGAACATTGAAAGGAAAATGATTGAAATTTCATTCTTTTGCACCTATTTGGAGTCGAGTTCTTTCACATCATGAGTTTCACTTCCTCACAACCTTTTGAGTAAAGAACAACTTAAAAAATGAATATGTGTTAATAAAATTTACTAGACTTTTTCTTTTCTAAGAACACCAAAAATAATCTAGGTGTAGGGTCTTTGGACTAAGATAAGTGAGTAAAGTGTCTAGGACCATGAAAACAAACCATAGAACACTAAAGAGTGCTTAAATCCAACTTTCATATATGTGTAGTTGGGAACCCCCTCTCACATAGGGGCTATAGACGAGGTCGTTTGCAGATGGGAAATGAAGATTACCCCTCCAAGTCTTACCTAAACATAGTGGAATGATAGTATATCAGGCATTCTTCTTGAGAATTGGTTGTTTCCATTTGGTCTTGAAATTTCATGAATCCCGAATCCGTTCGGGGTCCTCTAGATCTTTTTTTGGTCCTCTTGTTCTCAGTCCTCTTGAGGAATTTTAGACTTGATATTTGGCCCATAATGTCGGACCTGATTATCGTTGTACCCGACTGGCGGCTGAATGCGAGTTGGTGACCTTAGTTTCCATAATATTTAGGGATTTTACACAAGGTGACGGTGAAGGGGAGTCTTTGTTGTACTTGGATCAGATGTCAAACTCAATCAAGCTCCTTTGAGGGAAACCCACATATAGATCATCAAGGACCTTGCACCAAGGTGTAAGTCTGTTAAGTAGGCCGCCAACATAACTAATCCACCATGTTATCCCCACATCTTCTCACATGTTCCCATGATGTTGGATTTCATCACCAACTACTGAGCTCATGGCGAGAAGCTTTGGTTTGTTTTCTTGATTCCTATATTTCTTAATGCATGATGTTTATTTTCTTTAATTGGATTTAGGATTGTTATTGTCATAGCTTAATCCTGGCCAACCAAAACCCATGTAGGTCTTGGAGGATGCAAGGTTTTCCTCTGTTGCATTACAAAATATTTCCTCTCAACTCACCCAAATACCACCTTTGAGAGGAATTCAATGAGGAAAAATACTACGAAGTCAGAAGCATTGTTATCCCTTTTCTTAAACACCTAGAAGGAGACAATTTTCGAGAGAGATTTGTACTCCTTGAAAATCCACCCTTCACTGACCCTTTCGGTCCTCTCTTTCTTTAGGTAAACTCTGCCAAAGAACTTGAACTTGATACTGATTACCCTTGTCTACCACTTATGCCTTGTGAAGACATCGTGAGCATGGAAACCCAACAAATCAATCCATTCTAAGTTTTCACCACTCCACCACGGGTTTCTGGTCCATCTGACCCCATAGAAACCCCTGAAAAACCCCATGACATCCTCAATCGATTAGATACAACTATAGAATCTTCTTTTAAACTCTTACAACAAGATCAGTCACATGTCTCTTCTCACACTCCTCATCCCCCCATATCTGGAATCTCCCATATGTTTCAAACTTATTTCCCCCATTTCTCCCCCATCTACTCTACACCAAATCACGCTCAAAAGAAATTTTCCCCAACCCAAACATCGACATTGACATATGTATCACACTTTGTCTCAACCATCGTACCTCCACCTTAAAAAACACAACCCTATACATCCCCCACTGGGGGGGAACCTTTCTTTACCCCGTTGTTCTTAGGAGGCGATCTCAACCTACTTGGGAAACAACCTTCAATGGTATGATTACCTCCCCAAGGAATTAAACTAATGTATTTTGGCCAACAAACATCTCTGAGCCAACCTTTCACTAGGGGACAACCCATGTTCTCAGGGAAAATATCCGACCAACATCTAGCCGAGGGGAAACCCTCGACTTCTAGATCATTTGTAATGGGAGAATACCCTCATATCGGGTGCCAACCTTTATTTGACTAGGGGAAACCCCTAGCCGCAGGGCCATATTCGCTCTAGGGGAAACAATGAAGTAGGGGGAAACCCCCAGCTTCTAGGAAACACCCAACATGGGGACAAATTATTATTTCTACCACCATCCTACTATTTTTACACCCTTACTTAGGAATATCAAATACTATATGGAACCAAACTCAACAACTATCCAATCCTTCAATTTCCACTCAACTAGGAGGACCCCCTAGAGGACCACCCCATAGTGGAGGGGGACCACCATATCATGGCAGACCCCCTAGAGGACCACCCTATAGGGGAAGACCCCCTGGGGGACCACCCTATAGAGGCATACCTCTTGGAGGACCACTCTATGGAGGAGGACCCCCTAAGGGACCACCCTATGGTGGAGGAACCCCTGAGGGACCACCTTATGGAGGAGGACCTCCTGGAGGACCACCTTATGGAGGAGGATATCTTGGAGGACCATATTAGGGAGGAGGACCCCCTAGAGGACCACCCTATGGTGGAGGACCCCTTGGAAAACCACCTTACATAGAAGGACCTCCAAAAAAACATCCAGATGGAGGAGGACAATATAACCCACCTCCACAGGTCAACAACCAATTCTTATTCTTAACAACTTTAGATTTTCCTAATCTTTCATGATTGACTAATGACCCCATACAACATTCCTATTTTTCGCCCCCCATTCCTGCCAAACTCCCATCCAATATTCCCAAGTTTGAGGGAAATCCTAGAGAAGATCTAAACAATCACGTTATGACTTTCCATATATTGTTTTCTTCGAACTCCTTGATGGATGATTCCATCCGATTACAACTTTTTCAGTGAACCCTTACAAGATCAACAACTAAATGGTATATAGAATTGTTGTGGAACTCCTTTGAAGACTTTAATTCCCTTTCCATGGAATTTTTGACACACTTTCAATTACCTATCTGCTATGAGACCGGTACTAAGATATTAACCTCGTTACACCAATCAACTTCCACCCATATTTCAAATCACATTAATGAGTGGAGACGTTAGTGATGATTAATCAAAGTCATAATCCCAGATCAATTATTATCTGATTGGTTCAAAAAATCTCTTTTTCCACTTATATCTTGATATGTCACCATGGGAGGCGTTGTCACTAAGGAACAAGCCATCAGTCGAGCCTAGTATTTAGATTTTGTATACTCTCAATCAGGCACGTTATACGACCTAATTCCCAATGCTCCTCGATTGTCGAATGATCCAACCAAACCTACACTTGGACCCCACGTCGATGGTATGATCAGTATTATTTCTATAGATACAACCGTTCAGATGACTGGGAAGCACATCCAATCGAATAAAGCTACCAATCATAGCTCATATTTCCATACAATCACTCCAAGTAAGCCCCCTACCCAAACCTCTAAGGTTAATTTGCTGCAATCAACCGTGCCAAAAAAATCACAATAATCTGAAGGAAAAAAGAAGGGTAAAAATAATAAGAAAAATAAAAACTATTATGAGTAGTCGGGCCCCAAGACCCAAGAAAAAAATGTTGAGGGTAAGCCTAAGCCAAAGGCCAAATATCTCTACATGATTTGTAAAGAGGATTATTTCACTAAATATTTTTCTCATCTTGGCGAAATCCATCAATATCTCGAAAAAAACTCATCCTTTTCTATGCCTACAGTTTTAACATATCCTTTCCCCCCCAGCAACAACAACCTATTGTGCATGCAAGAACCCCACCTGGGAGCAACCCCGAATCCCCTTCTGTAAACATCTTGATGGTTAAATTTGTGACCATATCTACTAGTGCCAAGAATTATGATTCTTTGGAAGGTGATTCTTTACCCAAGGATCCCCTTGCATCCACCCCACCCAATATCCCTCTCACACTAGAGAAGCCAGCTATTAAACCTACCTTACACCCTCCAAAGGGAGTACTTCATCACACTACACATAATCCCAATGCTCGAGAAACCCAACACAATAGTATAGTAGAAGATCTCATCCAAGATCCTTGCGCCATGTCGGCCCTTGAAGTACTGCAGTCCTACCTCGCACAACGCAAATATTTATTATCATTCATTGGTGTAATTGACCCTGCAAAATCCAATGTTATTTCCTTCAACACAAATTTCAATGATTCCCTCTTATCACACCAACTAGCATTACAACACATTGTCCAATCTCTTAATAAAAATGTTTTTTGAACAATACTTGATGAAGGTCCCACAACATGCATCATGTCCTTGACATGTTGGAAATATCTTGGTTTTCCCCAACTTATCACATCATAAACCATCCTGAAATATTTTGAAGACCATTTTTCAAAACCCACAAAATTCTCCCCTCATTACCCGTTGAACTTACGTGAAAAACCGTTTTGGTAGAATTCGAGGTGATCGATGCCACACTCTACTATAATTTTATTTTAGGTCACACCTATTTTTACGCCCTGATTTTTTTTGTGTCTAGTGTCTTTCATCTTATTAAATCCCCCCATCAAGGAAGATCGTCACTGTAGAACAACTTGACTTTTGTACCCCAGATGTGCGAATAAATCCTAATGTGAATGTCCCATTGTTATCCACAATTTTGGTCATCGTGATGATGTCATGGGGATGTTATGGAAAATCAATCTCTTCACTAAGAATACTTTCCTGAGAAAAGTTACAGTTGTCTTCTTCCAGAAATCACACTTTTGAATATGTTCGCAGGCTACCTATATATTCACCTGCGAGAATGCCTGATTCTCGCAGGCTGCATTAAGCTGGGGTGCGAACCTCTCACACTGTACTCATTGTTAGGGTGCGAACATGTTCTTAAAGAGGAAAAAGATAAAAATCTTGAACCTTCTAGAAGGGTGAGTTGGCTTTCGAATGGTTATTCAGGTGCTGGCATTCCAGATATCTTGGGATCATCCCCTATCCAAGTAACTAATCTATCTTCTCCTATATATTGAGGAGATTGCTCATGGAAAGGGTTAAGTTAAGAAAGAATCAAGCTAGCAAGAGATTGATTGGAGAATTAGTGCAAGACTGTATGGAGGACTGATGCTACAGCAGCTAGAGACAACAACAAGGTCATCAAAGGTGGTTGATTTTCTTCATGCATGAGCAAGTGTGTGTGTCAAAGCTAGGAGCTATCGAAAGGAGACCTATGACATCAAGGCTCAGGTTGTAAGTTTCACTTTCAATTAATTCAATACAGTAATATGTCCCTTTCCCATAAAGATGATGTCACTTTATTACATANGTATAGACTAGCTATTGAATATATTAATCTGCCTTTACTTCGATTGGTTTGTACTGTTGTGATCTGAATGGTGCAAGAGTATTGGAGCGAAGCTTGGAACAACAGAGATATAAGGAAATCGTTCATAAGGTATGTCCATAATCCTTACCTCTTAGTTCATTCAATAGGCTAGATCTAGGGAAAGTGTATTATTCTGTCCTGTTTTGTTCTAGATCTAGGTGGATCTAGGGAGATCGGTTTGTGTCCGCACTTACGGATTTATCCTGAAACACCCTTTTATATAAGAGTATTATTTGGGATGAGAAATATTCAGGGTAGGCCTTTATATCTCATTAATGGGTACTTTTTTCATCCCTTTACGAGATATAACCCCAACCATCTCCATCAATATGATCTTCGCGGTTACCAGTACACCCATCGGTTTCAATGACCCTTGGGTAAGCCCTCACCCATCTGATATGGAATCTTATGGAGACACTATGCCACTCTCACCAATTGAGATAGAATATTTAGTAATACAATTAATAAAATAATCTTTTGATTCTCATTCTAGTCTCCTACTGGATGAGGAGCTACATCATCTTTCCTCTCCCTCTTGGGATACCAATGTTTCACCATCCCATGACTTTCTCAACATCGTCCTTCCTTCAAATGAAGACATTATGGAAGTCATGGATTTACAAGATAAACCTTGGGATAATTTTCATCATCGATCCTCCTTCCTACCCTTTGGAGAGAAGAAATAAACCTAGATACAAACCCTCGTTTCAACTGATATCCAAGATCCATCCCTTTTCCTTCTACATCATACCCTATTTTATCTAAAGGAAATTTGTGAAATATTTCTAAAACCATTTCGATCGATATTTCAGTTAAACCTGGGGTTGTGGAAAACATCTGGATAGGCAGATATTGTTCCCCTAAAGAAATCATAACTTATACTTCCCTATTCAAAGAATTTTGCAGGTTCTCACATCTAAAACGTTACTTAAACCCCCAAATTACAATAAAGATTTCATCCTATATCTAGCAACTTTTGGTACCATTGTTGTAATGGTATTGGTACAGACTGACGATCAACACAAAAAACATGTTATTTATTATCTCATTAAGGGCTTAGTTGGTTCCAATCTTAGATATCCCTACGTTGATAAGTTGGCGCTAACATCTATATACATTGTCCAACGATTCCGGCATTACATTTTCTTAGAACCACCACTTTTATATTTGATGTGAACCCAATGCAATATATTTTGTTACTCCAGATATTGGGGGGAAGGTACTCTATATGGATCATCATGTTACAATAATTTGATCTTGAATTCTCCATCCCTAAATCCAAAAAATCCTTGATTTTCCAAAATTAATGATCGATCTTACTCAAGCCTTTGATGAATTTGTGGTACAAGACTTGTTTCCTGAAGAATCCTTGTTTCTCATCGACTCATCTGACCCTTGGTATGGAGACATATTGATTTATCTCCAGAACCAATGTTTCCAGCCCATTATGTCTAAATATGGTCGTCGTAGTATATGCCACCAACCCCGAAACTATCTCATCCTCCACGATACTATTTACTGTCATGGAGTCAATATGGTGATACACTGATGTGTCATCCATTTTGAATTCAAATGAATCCTAAATTATTTCCACTCTAGAGCATTTGGTGGCCATTTTTCTAGGTTAGGCAATGCCTAAAAGATTTTACGTGCAGGTTATTTTTGGCCCACAATTTTCAAATATTGCATTGATACGATACAAAAATGCTGCCCTTGTCAAATATTTTCCAAAAACATGTGCGCTCACCCCTCTCCTTTACATCGATTCATTTCAGTTGGCCCATTCACTAAATGGGGCATCGATTTCACCTCTTTATTACTCTCAAGAAAATGGTCAAATCGAGTCCATTAACAAGGTGCTCAAAACAATGCTCCAGAGAATGATTGGAAAACATAAATCCAATTGGAATTTAATGTTATTCCTGAGTTTATGGGAATATTGTACCTTTTCCAAAACAAAAATTATCTTCACCCCGTTCCAACATGTCTATGGTTTGGATATGGTTTTACCCATTGAATGTGAAATACGATACCTCAAGCTAGTTGTCAAACTCTTGCCTGACACTTCTGCCGAAGAAGAGTGACTCCTATATTTATCCTATCTTGATGAATGATGTCGAGAATCCATCATGGCCAATGAGTCTCATCAAAAGACCATCAAACACCAATACGATAAAAAAATACACCCTCTAACCTTCCTGGAAGGAAATTTAGTTTTGGTCTACAAGCAAGACTGTGACAAGTTAGGCATAGGTAAGTTTGAACCTTTATGGCATGGCCCCTATATAATTACATGAGTTATTCAAAAAGGATCCTATGAGGTATCATACTACCAACGAAACCCATTATCGGAGCCCCGCAATAGGCTCTACTTGAAAAATTACTATGCATAAGCCTTGCACTATCTTTTTTTTTGTACCATATGTATTATAGCATGCTATGGTTGATTTTTTTTCCTTTTATGTGACAGTCTTTGTCAAATTTTCTTATACTGCTTAATGCTTGAGTTATAGATGTCGTCATTTCCATCACCCTATCTTGGATACACAGATGGAGCTAGTCGCACCTCCAGGAACATCGCATCTGCTCCCTAGGTAATTATTTCACCCACCAATGATATAGTCAGCTTTGGGGGAATCTATCTAGGCCCTCCAATGAAAAATGTTGCAGTATATAGTGTTTTCATTGAAATTATGACCAAAGCATCTACTTTGGGACTACGTCACCTGATAGTATGCCTAGATTCCAATCTCGTCATTTCACACCTCGACTCGACTTATTCTATTCGACATCCTATCCTTTTTTCAGAAATATTTAAGGGTATGACTCTTGGAACGATTATTTCATTTTATCTCTTATGAACATATACCAAGACAATTCAATTCTTTACTTGAACCACTAGAAAATTTTGTTTTGAATTGGCATCTACTTCATTAAAAAGCATCACATTCAACATTCACTGTATAAACCATTATACACATCATTCATCACATATACATAAGAAGAAATCACAAAGCCATATGTCCATATATATAAATATATATAAAGTGTGTTTGAAAAACATACAAAACCAATATAACATAACAAAATTGGGCTTTCCACCCATATATATGCAAAACAAAAATGCACCAAAAATCCATCACACTAAAGAGCACTAGTCATCATGAGGAGCCCTCTGGTCATTATAGAAAATAACTTCCCATGCGACCTTCCACAAAAGGCGCCCGAACCAATTCCCCACACCCACTAAATTCATTTGCATACATAGAGGTATATCATCCATGTGCGACACTCGAATACCAACATTCAAACGATCGATATTCTCCTCAAGATATTCCAAGAGCTTTGCATCAGATCTTCCACAGTGTTGTTCTCTACCAACACCTAGCTTCTCACCTTGCCTATCCAATGGAGATATACCCATTGGACATGTTGGTGCACAATATGCCCATAAAAAATTATTTGTTATGTTACACACAAAAAAAATTATATATAACAAAATCACGAAAACATTAAAAATAAAAAAAAAAATTGTAAATTTATCTTTCTTACCAAAATCATTGTTGAAACTTTCCCCCTCAGGGAGAACCATATCCAGATCATAACGATAATCAAGCTGTCATACACGTAATCATCTACTGCTACTATATTGCGATCCCACCATCGAAAAAACTTGGCATCAAATTGAAATTGTGTTCTGCCCCCGAGTCGAGACAACAAATCTATCCATTTCTTCATCGTCGGATCCTTGAACCCAACATATGGCACCACATCCCATGGAAACGATGTAGGCACTTGATCGAAGAAGAAATATAATAATAAGGATCCATAAAAAAAAATTTTATGCCATCCCAACCTACATTTGGTAAGTTTTGCCTTCATATTTTCCAGAATGGTTGCACACTAGTTGTACACCGTAGGAGATAGACTCATCACTGCATAGTCCACTTGGCTCCTCGAAGCCATGTGTGGCCTAGTAATCCCTTCCCCCCGTGTAAAGGTGAATAAAACTATGAATAAGGTTAAATCCATTACCTGGACAATGGGAAGCTTATTACTTCTCTTCCTAGTCCCTGAGTGACAATATGGTGCCACATAGTCATCGACTCGATCGACGCCTCCTATTTTACCATCCACCAGAACCAATGTGGCACCACGATGGGACAATCCTATCAGGAAGTATATATATTCCATATCTAAGGTCAATACCTGATCTCGTACAATGAAATGTCACATGTCTGGATCCCACATATTCACCATAATCTATAGCATAGTAGGTTGGGTCTGCATGTTTTGACACAAGAAATTTTTTAACAACCCACAGTTCCTCAAAGAATCCATAGTGGGAGGGTCATCCATGGCATCATTTTCATTTAACTCATGTTTGTGTTCTCTCCACTCCAAAATTATTCCCACACCTACCAAAGACACCACAAAATTTTATCAAAACCCAATCATCAAATCAAAATCATCATTTTTTTTGCAAAAATGACAAAAACCAACTCGTTCGTGACGCTCTTGGGAAAATAGAGCAACTGGTCGTGACCCTATGTGCCGTACAGAGTGACCGGTTGTGACCATATTGGTCGGTTTCCCCTCAAATTTAACCTGGGTGTGATTGGTCATGCTTTCCTCCTTAATATAGAGTGACCAAACCATTCAGTTGCCCCCCACAAGAAGGCTAGTGGTGACTACGCAGATTTGAAATTTTTTTGGCTTGCCACAATGAAAAAATGGATGAAATGAAAAAATAAAACATGAGTTTTATAAGGTGGGATCCGGTCTCTTACTTGGTAAATGAAGGCTAAAGGATTTGTGGTTCCACTCTCTACAATCATCGCTCCAAATTTTGGCAAGAAAAGGGCTCTCCAAGCTTTCACAAAGGTAAATGGGTAAAATGAGATAAAAACACTCTTTTTTACTCCATATATGGCTTCATTTTAACTCTATTCACACTAGAACTAGCTATGTTTCTTCATTTTATGGCTATTTATCATTTTTATTTCTCTTAGAACCACATACTAATCCGATTTTTGTCATGAACGCTATCAATATAAACTATGGAACCATTCTATGGAGTCTTCTTTAATCTCTTTTGTGACTACTTAAAAAAACAAATATCATTGAGTATGCTTGTATTTTCACACTCGTTTCATGAATTTGAAAAGATGTCCACTTGGTATACATTTACCCCTTTTTCGAGCCAGACAAACTATTTACGAAAAATAATCTCATCATAGAGGACTCTTTAAGATCTTTTCAAACTCATTAAAAAATGAAAAGATTGCCAAGCGATCTTGTTGTCTTTCATGCTCATTAAAGTGAATTATAAAGAGCATTTGTTGAGTGATAGTTTATCTCTTTTTTGGTCTCATCAAACTATTTACGAAAAAGGAAAATCCTATCCATTATGGTTATGAAAGTTCTCCTAGGTATTATTTTATACCTTTTTGGACCCTGGATACTAACTTTATGAAAAAGTCCCTTCTGGAATTTTCTTTACTACCTTTTCAGACTCTCTAAATGCGAAAATTCCATCGAGTTTACCTTATTTGGACTCATTAAAAATTTACAGTGAAGGACCCACTCATGGGACCGAACCCCTCCTTCCTCAAGTTTGTTAACATAATGTCGAGGGACTCATCGTCAAATGAGCTATGTCGAGCATTTGTTATGCTTCTCCATCTCGTAAAACTAGAAGGAAGTACTCATCGATCATGGTGGGGAATTTTTAGAGGTTTTTTTTTCTTGTTATCTTCATTATTTGGAAGTTGTCACTACTTTGATTCACTCTTGAACAATGCACATGTTCTGTCACCACATACAACATATGGGTTATCCATTCTCTCTCATTGACCACCATTCACATAATTGTGTCATGTTCTACTTATCGGTCCATGAAAAATTATTATGGTCTTCATCTGAGTTAATGTTGTTGAGTCAAGCCATTTGTCGTGCATACTTGATCAAGGGAAGTTTATCTGCATCATCCACCTATAGTTCCTTTCAACATGTTTCTCCCAACAATCCTTGTGTCCATTGTTCTCCATTATTTTCACACCATCTATCTTTACTGGTTTTGTGTCAATTGATGATGGATACATCAATTCCCTCCTTCAACATATTTCACCCTATCAACTCCATCTCATTATCCAGGATTGAAATCTATAAACTCCTCTGTACCCTAGGACTTGCAAACATTAGTGGCAGGTCTCCTTACATTTCGATAGTGGGTTTACATCATTGAATCTGTTCGACTGAATCTACGAGTGTTCGACTTCAACTCCTTTATTCACACTTCATATATTGTACGCAATATCTTGGGTTCCATCATCATCATCATCAGGTGACTCCCTCGCATATGTTAACGGTATACAGTAATGATCAGTAATCATATGAATTCTACCATGATTGACTTCAGCTCATTTATTCGCGTTTCATAGATTCATACCCCTTGGATTAAGGATGAAGACCTTGGGAAAGATCACCCTCTTTTTAGATGTTATTATTTCCCAAGATATGATGGAGAATATTCATGATCACTTCAATGATTTCTTAGTTATTGAGTCATCTTACTTATTTGTGGGACATCACATAGATCCACATTTGTACTTGTTCATGGCTATGATTTAAATTGTGTATTTCATGGATCCAAATGTATACTTTCATGGCCATGATCGAGTCATGTTTTCTTCTTGATGGATCCATGGTGTATTATGTTGTGGTCATCACTTGCATCATGCATATATCTGCAATGTATTTATGGTGGTTATTCTCTCATCTGTCTTACCGAGCATGGGAATGCCCACCTTGGGGATCTTTTTCTGCAGGACTAGCGACGATCTTCTCCAAGATTCTTTTCCCACAATTCTGCGCCTTTTATTGGTAAAGTATTTCAGCCATCAGACACCTCTTCTGAACTCACACTTTAGGGGGAGTCTGTTATAGCATTATTAAAACTGTAACCCTTGGGACATCATCCCCTAGAGGTCACCTACCCAATTCAACCACTTTCATCACTTTCTCCATGAGTTTCTAGCCTAATTTCCCTTCGGTCACATTTTTCCTTCTTCAAGCCTACAATTGAAAGGGTTGGTCTCCCTTTCTCGACTGCCAAGTTGCAACTAGGTCACTCTGTCTGTGTGCATAAGTCACGACTGAGCCTAGAATCTCCCATATTTGGACTTGGTTGTGATGGATGAGACATTCCTCTGATTTCTTGAGGTTTAGTCTCAAGAAGGCTTCCATCATGAGCCCGAGGATATTATCCTACTAACCATATGGCCTTATCTCTAAAGCCCTATAAGAACCAATCCATTTCCCATGAGAGAAGGGGGGAAGAACTATCAAGGCTACTCTGGATTTTTTGTGGAAAATATTGGGCAAGGAGCTTGGAAGAAGGACATCTCTTCAGTTTACATCTGTAAGTTGTGATATTTCTTACTTGATTAATAGAATACATGTTGGATGTTTCCCTCTAATTGATTGTTTATGTAATTTCATGTATTCATTGATAGAGAATTGGTATGATTGTGTGTTATGATGTATTATCAAGTCTAGGAGCATCCTTTGTTCATGTCTCTATATCTTTCTTAGGTATAGGAATAACCTAAGGGAACTCAGCTCCTACAGGGTCTAAAATCCCTACAACACCCTTTGAATATGACCCCACAGTGATCTCCTTCTCTACAAAATTTTCTATAATTTTGGATTCTTGTAGGTATGGTCCTGGTAGCTCATTTATCTCTGGGGTATAGGTAGGATCTTGCTTTGTTTATGCTTAAGAATTGAAAATTACATATCTGGAAATGATGGTTGTTTCCTAGACCTTAATATATTCTTTCGAAGCTTCTCCACTGCATATTCATCTATGATAAACAAATATTCTTTCTTGAGGGAGAGTTTTAATAAAGCCTTGGATTTGAGCCTTATTTTATTAGTTGCTCTAGTTATAGGCCTACTACAATAATCTGCAACTTGTTCTCCATTTTCCATCTTACTCTGGTTTTTCTTAGTAGTTTTGTCTATCGGTTTATCACAATCCTTTATTTAGGGTTTTAACTTGACTTCCTATTGTTTTTATTCTCTTTTATTTTCCATTCTCCTTGTATACAATCTTTCAAAACACTTAGAATTGTGCCTTGAAATAGGGGATCCAGGTTCTTGTCCAATTTCAGCTTCTTGTTGTAGTTGAAGCTTCCTCTTGCAAGCTCTAGTTGATTTGGATACAGGGGGGACTTCCTTCAATTTTACAGAATCCTTTGAAGTGTTGCCTTTTCTTGTTGAAGATTTAGGTGATGACTAGGCATTTTAAAGATGACCATGATGGTTTTATGTAAAATCCCATTATCAACATACAAAGTTTCTCCTAATCCACTGCAAAATTTTGAAAATCTCTTGCGATTAGGTTAAATTGTCTCATTCTCGAAGTGGGGTTTTAACCATTTCAGATGATTATTTATGGTTTGGCCATAATCTGTTCCCAAAATTGGATACCTGGAAAATTATGGGAATTGTCCACGTATCTTTGATTTTTTGCAAACAACATCAATATTTCTTCATGATGCTCCTGAAAATTGAAGTGGAATTTGAGCCAACCCGCATCAATGAATTTTTTCTTATTCTCAGGATATGATTTGAATAATTCGAGCTCCTCTGGTTCCAAACAAAGAATTTGACCACTTTTCTTGGGTTCCATCAAATTGACTACGATTTCTATCAACCTGCAGATGCTAAGGTTTCAGTTTCATAGCTTTAAAATCTCCTACACAGGAAACAGATATGGAGAGGCTTCCTTGTCTGCAGGAACTTTTCTTGTTTTCTTTAAATGATATCCCTTGTGTTGAATCATCATTTGATGATAATCATGTTTCTACATGATTCCTTGCATGATATTTTGGATGTTGTTGTGCGATAAACATGGTTTTTGGGACTAAGACACATTAAAAATGATGGATTTTAGGTGCTAAAAGAATGGCGACATTCTTGTAACGTCTTGGTCTCTCTTTTCAACTTAGGAAAAATATATAATTAGACTAAAATTCTGATGGGACACACTCAAACTATGCTAATATTCAAATCTATCTTACTAAAAGCACATGAAAATATACTCAAGAAAAACAAAAAAATGAAGATTGTAAAAAGAGAAGTGTCTAAGGAACTTGATACAAATAGGTGCATAGTGAAACAAGGTTATTGGAATTGAGATGATATGAACAAGTTAGAGGACTAGCAATAAGAAATATAAACAAACTTGGGATTTACATTGTTTTAATCATAACATAGTTTTCTTTTGTATTTTATATTTACATCTCCATAAGAAAATATATATTGCACTTTCATTTTTCAAGTTTATATCATCATCATGGGAGACAATTATGGTATCTTGGATGTCCCAAAATTTTAATGATTTATCAAAGTCCTTTTCCAACATATTTTTAGATGAAGATGGGTTGGACATGATTGTAGGGAAAATATGGGATGGTTGTTTTGGTCAAGTTTATCAAAATTCTATTTTTATTGAATACAACATTTTAGGTCTGTACATTCAATGAGGGACATACCATGTTCCATGATGATAATGAGGTAGAGAGTATTGTTCTTAAATTTGAGGCCATAAGTACTGAATTGTTCTTGAACTTTCTCAATTTTGTTCTAAGTTTCTTAGGATAGGCTTCCACCTGAAACCTCGCAACCATCAGGGATCACTTGCATTACGAGGTTAGAGAAAAGGAATTTATTTTTATCCTAATCCCAAATTTCATATCTTTATAGTTATTTTCTAAGTTATATACTTTTCATCATGTAAAAAAAACGTTTTTCAATTATAAAATTCTAATTAGCTTTATGATTGAGATCAACACCTAAGCATTTATAGGAGTGAGCCATCACTAAAGGTTAATTTTTGAAACAAAATTTCAAAATTGGTTGACATTTTAGGTTTTATAGCCATGTTCTTTGTTTATCATGATATATTGTATCCCTATTGAAAAATTATTGAAGGGAACTCAATTACTTTTCAAGGTCTGCAAGATGTTTTCTCAAAATGGAAATGTCATTATCATATCAAATTAGAATAGTTGTGTGGTAGTAAATGTTGGTGACTTTATATTGATCTTGTTCTAATACTTTTCTTAACTATCAATATAAATTTAGGGGATAAATATTGATCTTGTAACTCCAATATTGTAAATAATATCTTTGATCCAACCTTCATTATTTTTAAGCTCGAAAATAGATTGTCAATGGAGTCTATAATTGGAAAGACTAAGCTCAAAGGGAATCATAAGTCTTCAACACAATTTAAATTACTCCTCCTTGGTACGATGTCGAAGGTTACTTTCAAATAAGCAAAGAAAGAAAAAAACGCTTATTTACTATTGCTACAATGCTAAAAAATGATCCTAAAAGTAATGATGTGGTCAATTGTTCACTCTTTACCATTCTAAAACAAGCTTGGCCTTTATCTCTAAGATTGTTTTCATGTAGCCAACTGCATGTTTTTTTTTTCTCAAGTAGATCCAAAAATATTAATCATTAAAGGGTAAATTACAATAGTTCTATAATTAGAAGGATTGCTTTTGTCCTTGATTTTGTAGATAGGTAATAATGGAATTTTGTTTCCATTGTTGAAGAAATCCTTGTCTTAAAAAAGTATTAAAAAGGGTTTGGATGTGTGGGATAAGGATAGAGTTTTCAATATTACAATTTAAATTTGATAGCCTTTTATGTATTTATCATTTCCTTTTTGCAAGCTTCCTTATCCCTTATTTAATGTCATCTTAGGAAACAAGTTGATTTGAGTTATCATAAAATTATTAATAGAAATAGAAATTTTTATGTAACTACTTATAAGAGTATCAATATAAATAATATAATTTTAATAGGCCTAGGGGGTTAGCTCAACTAGTTGTTGCCAATGATGTTGGGCATTTGGTTGGTTTTTTTGTAGGTATTTCATTCATTTCCATCTAAGGTTTTACTTGGGGAAAAAAAATTCATAATAATAATAATTTTAATAGAATAACAATAATAAAAACAATATAAATAGAAATAATAATAATAATATTATAATAATGGACTATAATAAAAAAAATATTATTATATTATTATTTTAATTATTTATATGGTCGATTTTGGCTCAGATTAACTATGGTTGTCTCTAACATCATTTGTAAAAAAATTGAGAGTTGTAATCTTAGAGAAGAGATTAGGGTCTGAAGACTATATCTACAACCATTTCTAGTAATCTAGTTCACCTCATTGCATCAGGCAATGGAGGGGGAGAGACCCCCTCCTATAATGGAGTTGTGGCTAGAAGACAAACAAAATCAATAATCCAGATCAAAATCCACCAAGAAAATATGGTTTTGGACTAGAGGTGAATGAACAAATATAGGGTAAGAAACCATATATTAGATCAACTATGAATAATAAAGTAGGAGGTTTAAGACCAAGGTAGACAACATAAACCAGTCGATGCATCCCAAAATAAGTAGAAAAACAACAGTATGAAATCAAATAAAAAATAATAGGGGAATACATCCAAGAAATGAGGGATCACACCTTCATTGGAAAGTTCATGGGCATTAAGCACACTAAAAAATCCCTAGTTTGGTGGAATAATTGCAACTAGAAACTCAAAGGTCAAAACAATTTCAAGCTAGCTTCAAAAGGTTTATGTACAACAACCTTCTCCAACCTGGAAGACCAAGACATGGTTTTTGAGAACAAGAAAAAATTTTCAACTTTGTGTGACTTTACCTCCAACTCTAGATGGAACAATTTAGCCTAGACAAAGAAGATTTCATGGTAGCCTCTATATAGATCCTCCTTTACTCTCTCCCTTCATAATTTTTTGAACTAGAAACTCTGGAAGGTATTGGAAACTCACTTGTATTGTTTGTAAAAATATTAGATCTCTCCAGGAAAGGTCATTGCACCTCCTACATTCACACCTACGTATATATGAATTTGGCTAAACCACTACTAGAATCAATTTTCCTTTACTATCAATATGATGAATGGAAGAAAACTATTGACTAAGAGAACATCTCATTCCATTGCCAAAAATGTTATGAACATGGTCATTTTTTTAGAGAGTTCCTTCTAAACCAAAAAACAACCCCTGAACTAAACCAAAATAAAAAGTATTTTGAGGGTTTTGAGCAAGTCCCAAACTGCAGAAGACAAGGCCGCTGATCAACTGCTCCTTCAAATAATAATAATATCAAGACCAAAAAAACTACGAGGATATATATCAAGCAATGGAGGACCCAATCAAACCCACCTTCAAGGAGTCATGACAAAATAACAATCCAACTATGAATAATGAAGTCAGGAATGAAGAGGAAAAGGAATAGAGAAGTAAAACCATGGATCGAGATCCCCCAAACAATGAGGAATACATGAATGAAGATACACCTAAAGCACCAAAGTCTGAGAATGGAGAAGAAATGGAACTGGGAGACTTTGACCTCCAATAAATTACAGTATCATGAGAGCAAAGAGAACTCTAATCCATCCTTAAAAAACAGGTCCAACTCTTGAAGCAAACCCTCATAAGAGCCAATGAATTGACAACACTCGCTTCGCAATATAAGAATCCCACCTCCACCTCTTTTTATTTGAAATTCCATACCTTGCAAGACTCCCCCCATGTCATCAGATATTAAAATATATGAGGGAGGATAATAAATAAATAGATCATTAGAGAAATAGGATAAATGCTCATAAATTTAGGAAGATTACCCCATTAGTGGATTTGTTCACCTCCTCCTCCTCTCATTTACCATGAAAATTGTCTCCTAGAATATTAGAGGTCTAAATGGAAAAAGAAAGCACAGGATTCTCATAAACCTCTTAGCTCAGAAAAAATCCACAATCATTATGCTTCAAGAAACTAAATGCAGTAGTGACAACATATTAACCCTAGCCTCCAGACTTTGGAAAGACTCTATTGTTGTTGAAATTAATTCCTAGGGATCCACTGGAGGCATGGCCATCATATGGAGCCCTTATATTGTCTCAGTATCCCATTTTATCTCCACACTCTTGTCCCTAACTTCTCAATACCAGTTTATAGGCTTCTCAAAACATGGATATATCACCATGTCTATGGTCAAAACCTTATCCCTAATAGGCTCATGATTCTCTACTCCCTTCAAAGTGTCAATCACCTCATAGGTGACACTCACTAGTTAATATCAATAAATTATAGTAGCATGAGAGCAAAGAGAACTCTAATCCATCCTTAAAAAACAGGTCCAACTATTAAAGCAAGCCCTCATAAGAGCCAATGAATTGACAACACTCACTTCAAAATATAAGAATCCCACCTCCACCTCTTTTGATTTGAAATCCCATACCTTGCAAGACTCCCCTTATGTCATTAGAGATTAAAATATATGAGGGAGGATAATAAATAAATAGATCATTAGAGAAATAGGATAAATGCTCATAAATTTAGGAAGATTACCTTCATTAGTGGATTTGTTTACCTCCTCCTCCTCTCATTTACCATGAAAATTGTCTCCTAGAATATTAGAGGTCTAAATGGAAAAAGAAAGCACATGATTCTCATAAACCTCTTAGCCCAGAAAAAATCCACAATCATTATGCTTCAAGAAACTAAATGCAGCAGTGACCACATATTAACCCTATCCTCCAAACTTTGGAAAGACTCTATTGTTGTTGCAATTAATTCCTAGGGATCCACTGGAGGCATGGCCATCATATGGAGCCCTCAGATTGTCTCAGTATCCCATTTTATCTCCACACTCTTTTCCCTAACTTCTCAATACCAGTTTATAGACTCCTCAAAACATGGATATATCACCAATGTCTATGGTCCAAACCCTATCCCTGATAAGCTCATGTTTCTCTACTCCCTTCAAAGTGTCAATCACCTCATAGGTGACACTCACTAGTTAATATGAGGTAACTTCAACATCATTACTTCTCTCAAAGAAAATAAAGGGGGATTTCATAGAGTCAATCATGATTCCTAGCACTTCAACTCACTAATCCAACAGCTAGATTGGATGGATCTTGAAACCACTAATGGTATGCACACTTGGAAAAACAATATGTGAGGCAATTATTAGATATCATCCATACTTGACTTGTTCTTAGATTATACATCCCTTATGCTATCAGGAATTCACATCTCATCCAAAATCCTTCTGTGCAATAGGTCAAATTATTGGTCCATCAAGTTAATCATTGAAATCACAGGGATACCTCTCAAATGCCCTTTTATATTTGAGTGTTTTTGGATTGAGCACCTTGTATTACTCGACAAAATAAAAACCTAGTGGAAGGAATATGATCTGACCTCTCCATTGTTGGGTTAATCTTGACTTGGTCATAGACTTGTTGATTTGGTCATTGTTGGTTTTATCATTAGTTTATGGGCCCAGTGTATTGGGCAACTCATTTTATTTTCCCATGGTATTTGATGTGAGTCTTTGCATGTATTTTCATGGCTATATCCACACCATGCATGTATGTGCATGGCTATGCATGTATTCACATGTAAATACATGTACATGCATGTCTTCACACTGTTATCTCCACTCCATGCATGTCTTTTCATGGATATCTTGAGGCCATTAATGTCTTTCCATTGTAATCTAATTTATGTAAAGGAATTAAGGTTTTAATTTATGAATCCTATTTAATGGCTTAAGATACTTCATTGTAAGAATCCTCAAGTGGATGGTGTTATCATGGCTTGGCCTGTTTTTCCAAGGTTAATAGATATCTATTAGGTGTTGGTTCTCCTGCTTAAGGGTTTCTAGGATAAATATTGGTATTATGTACATTCTTTATTTTTGTGTTATTTCTCTCTTATTTTTTTAACACGGTATCCAAGAAAGGAAAACCCAGACTCTCTAATGAGAGTGGTATGATGTTGATATCCATGCATATCAAATTGTTGGTAAAGTGATTGACCCATAGAAGAGAGATAAGCACACAAATGTAAGTGATGGTTCATGGGTTTATGAACTATGGTGAATGACACATGGAAATAGATAATAGGAGGAAGTGCATTGAAAATGATGTACTTGGTGAATGAGTGCTTTGGATCACTATATTTGGAGCAAGGAGAGATGTTGGTAAAGAAGTTGGTAGTTTATTCTTGCATCATTTGCTCGAGCATACAATGGATTGATGTGGAGCAGAGGTAGAAGCACATTGAAAATGAAGTACTTAGTGAATGAGTGCTTTGGTTCACTATATTTGGAGCAGGGGAGAATGATGTTAAAGAAGTTGGTAGATGGTTTGTTCGTCATTTTCTCGTGAATAAAGTGGATAGATGTGGAGCATAGGCATAAGTGCATCAAGGAAGAAGTACTCAATGAATGAGTTTTTTGGCTCACTGTATTTGGAGAAAGGAGGGATGTTGGTAAAGAATATGGTATATGCTTCTTGCATCATGTTCTTAGGAATACATCAGTAATATTACTTTCTCTATGTAGTTATGTTTGTAATAGGAGGGATGCTTGCAATGAAATAGGTTGTTTTTCATAGCATCATGTGCTCGGGCATACAATTGTAATAATTTTTATGGAGTTTGATTTTATCACATGTAAATGTGAATATGGTTGTAAAACCTATTTAGGCATGTGTACCCCTTGTTTGATGTCTCACCGGTATAAAGTATAGAAGTAGAACTAGGTGATAGGGGGTCATGGTGTATTCCTGATATCAGATTTATAAACTTTGAGGGGTGTAGGTTTTTATCCCAAGTCAAGTTTAAAGGGGGGAGTGTTGGGTTAATATTGACTTGGTCATAGATTTGTTGATTTGATTATTGTTGGGTTTACGGTTATTTTACGGGCCCATGGTATTGGATAACCCATGGTATTTGATGTTAGTATTTTCATGGCTATCTCCCAACCATGCATGTATTTTCATGGATATGCATTCCCATGCATGTAATCACATGGAAATGCATGTCTTCACATGGTTATATCCACTCCATTCATGTCTTTGAATGGCTATCTTGAGGCCATGTGTGTATTTGCATTGTAATCTAATTTTGGTAAAGGAATTAGGGTTGTAACTGGTGAAGCATATTTAATGGATTGAGATACTCCATTGTAATAATCCTGAAGTGGACAATGTTGGCTTGGCTTGGCCAATTTGGCCAAGGTTAATATATATCTATTAGTTGTTAACTCTCCTGGTTAAGGTTTTCTAGGATAAATATTGGTTTTATGTATATGCTTTCTTGTTGTGTTATTTCTCTCTTAGTTTTTTAACATCCATCCCCAATGTATCAATTCCAACAAAAAAACAAACATGTCAAAGCCTGCATTTGTCACTAGAATAAAGAAGAGTTTGGCAATATTTTCAAGGAAAAACAAGATCTGGAAACACAAATGAAACAAAACCAACAATCATTGATACTTGAAGGGTGTACAGATCAACTAGTCCGAAGAACATATACAAGAATAGTTAATAGCTCAAAGAAAATACGAAGAAACACCATCGAAGCAAAAATCCAGCGCCCATTAGTTAAAGGATGGGAAGAACACCAAATTTTTCCACCGCTCAATGATTCATAGATGATACCAAAACATTATCTCCTCCATAAAATACAACCAAGGAAGCCAACATACTAAACATGTAGATATAGATTAAGAAATTATCAGTTTTTTCAAAAATATCTTCATACAAATCATCAAGAACAGAAGACCATACATTCAAAAAATCACTCACCACATTCCCCGCTTGATCTCCCTTGAATAAAATGAATTCTTCTTAATACCCTTTCCCGTGAAAGAAATCGAAAGAGTTGTTATGTACATGCCAAAAACCAAAGCATCGATTTTGAATGGATTCACAACAGATTTATTCCAAACATGTTGGCCTATGATTAAGCAAGATGCCTGGGATCTTGTGGAATACTCCTGCAATTTTGCAAATAATAAGTTAAGTATGACCCCGACAAGTTTCACCCAATTTCCCTTTCCAAGATCATAAAAAAGGCCATATCCAATTGCCTAAAATCCCTTCTCCCTTATCTCATCTCTAGTGAAAAAACCAACTATGTTGAGGGACAAAAAATACTTCATGACATTATTTTGGCCCATGAAGTCATCCGTTCACTCAAAGTCACTAAGTATCTTGTCAATATTGACATGTCTAAATCATTTGAAAAGATCAGTTGGAAGTATATCCATCATGTAATGTTATCTTTCAACTTCTCCCCTTGATGGATCAAATGGATATTATCCCTCACCTCCTCATCCTTTCTCTCTATTCTCATTAATGGCTCCCCTTCAACCACATTTATGCCAACCCGAGGCATTAGACAAGGAGAGCCCCTCTCCCCCTTCCTCTTATTTCTTATGGATGAATTCCTTGGGAGGGATATGAATGCTACGACATCAGACAACAAAATCATGGGGTTGTGTCTACATGGAAAATTTCGTCCCATATCGCACCTACAATTTCTAGATGACATGATGCTCATGTCGACTCCTTCAATATGGGAGGCTCAAGCCATCAAAAAAAAATTCTCAGACTTCATGGATGCCTTAAGTACTTCAATCAATCAATATAAATCTCATATTTTTTTCTTTAACACTCCCCTTTTTCTGCAGACTCATATTTTGAGGATCCTCAACTTCCATAGGAGCCCCCTTCCATCCAAATATCTTGGATCCCCCTTGGTGGACAATTCCTTATGCAACTCTTCTTGAGAGGATTTTCTCACACAAATGGATCAAAATTTATATTGGTGGACCTTCAGATTCCTCAACTCTCCCAGCAAACTAATTCTTATTAAATATGTTCTTCAAGATATGCCACTATATCATTTTCTATCTCTTTCCACCCCTAAATATGTCCTCAAAGTTATCTACAATATCAAACAAACATTTATATGGAGAGGGGCCACCAACGAATGCAAGTGGGCTCTTGTAGCCTGGGAGAAGATCTATCACCCAAGGCTATTGGGAAAGCTAGGCCTCAGAGACCTTGAAACTCTCAACTCAATTGTGGGTGTGTTGATGGGTCCAAATGTCATGTCAATCATTTAAGGGAGAATGCCCGATGGGAGGTCCCAATTAGAAATACTCTCATTCGATATAATGTTTTATATGGTTTTATGGGTCTCGCTTCTCCTCAAAATTAAAATAAATAAAAGGGGAAAGACAATGGAATGCCCCCCAAAGAGTTCTATTTAATCCCAAGGGTAATAAAGCTAAAAGAAAACTAATCTAATCCTAAATAATTATAATCTATCCTAGGAGAAAAACTAGAAGAGTGAGTATAATGAGAGATAATATCATTAGAATAAAATAAAATTCATGTATGCTAATGATATTTGATAGCAACAATGTTTCAGATACACCGAAAATTAGTTGTACAATGCATCTATAACAGCATTTATGTACCCACAAAGAAACAAGTGATAGCATAAGTAGACATAACCGAGTGCGGAAATAATTCATACAATAGAATCCTACCTACTCAAGCAAAAGATAAATACATAAATAATAATCTCATATACACTCATCAAAATCACTAGTTTATGAAATGCCTCATGAATTTATTACTCAGAAGTAATAGTACCATCTTTTTTTACAAAGGGAAAAAGTCCCTTCTCTATGCTATGAGTTCTCTTTTATAAGCTAAGAGAGAGACTCTTTAGTTCTCATGGATTTTTGTTTCATTTTCCTTAAATTTATTTTCTCAAATTTTGAAAATGAATATGTGAGTGCTATAAAGAAAAGTTGAACGGACTCATGAGTGATCCTTTTCACCCTTAGGAAGTTTGCAAATGATATTTGTTTAAAAACAATCATTGACTCTATCCATTAATGTTATCTTATGTTCTTCGGAAGTTTCTAGGAATTTATGTCTTTGGCATGCTAAATGAAATCATTGTGGATTATTCTCCTCTATCTCATATTTCCATTGAGCCCTTGTTGGTTTGATTTCGTCGCTTGTATCTCAATATATGATTGTTTGAAGTCTATATATTCGGTTCTTCATCCAAATTTAGGTTCCACCTATGTTTCAAATTTTTGGACATTGTATGCTCAACATCATCCAACACTTTCTATCCCAACCTATTATTCTCTTTTGTATCTTTCCATCGAGAACTCCTGGGCTTGTTTTTGTTTCCCATAGCTCCAAATATCATTGTTTGAAGTTGGCATGGACAATCCCCCCCCCCCAAATCCATGGGTGTCATTTTTTGTGTTTCCTGATGTCTTTATCACCTATTTGGTTGAGATACCTACATAATTGAGTTCCTCTATTCAACATATTTCCAACGAGTTATCACATGCCTCATTCCAACACATGTAGCAAAAATTATGGTCATTTAAAAATGGTCACTCAGCAACCATTGATCAAGTTCGTAGGTTAATTTGGGCCATTGATTCTTGAACTTACAAAAGATAAATCCCACCTGCATAGGAGATCAACACTTAGTGATGAAATGGATTATCCCCTATTTATAGTTGTAAAATAACCTAAGCAACATGGGACCCGCAGCTTGTAGCATGATTTTTCCAATTTTCCCTTTTTATTTATTTATTTTTAACATTAGGAGAATAATTAAAATAAAATAAAAATAAAGTTAAGATAAAAATCAAGGAAAACCGAAATATTTAAATTAGTTTACATCTATCTACAACTATTCACAAAAATTATTAAAAACTAATTACCTTAATCCTATGTAAAAAACCAAACTAATTACCCCATTAATGTAAAAAATAAAAATTACCAAAATTATCCTACCACCCACTCGATTTGAACCTATGAACTCTGAGAAATAAACACATGTTAACCATCATGCCAATTTAAGTTTTTTCTTAATCTTATTTGCTAAAAACTATTTAATCTATGAAAATGAAAAATGAAATAAAATTAATAAAAAATAAACAATAAACAAAAATAAAAAAATAAAATTGATAACACACAAAAAGAAATAAATAAAACAAGTAAAATAAAAAATGAAATAAACAAAAAAATAAAAAAATAAAAAATAAAAACAAAAAACAAAATAAAATAAAAATAATAAAACAATATAATACATTACACTCCACCCCTTGGTCGTCGTCGGGATTTCTTTTGGTAGGTTCAGAGTCAGGAGAG
>JASDQU010736870.1:333161-355202 GCA_032191745.1 Picea mariana
CAATCTTATCCCAAGTTGTTCTTAAGGGGAGATGTTAGGATATTTAGACACTTAGGAGTTAGTTAATATCTACTTGGTCTAATGTGTCGTTAGGTAAAAGTGTTTTTCTTAGTGTGGTTCTTTAATATGCATTTGTAGTTAGGAAATCTGATGGTCACGATATGTTCCCAACATAGAGTGATTCGATAGTTCATACTCTCCTCGATCTTAATGGCCATTGATCCATGGCTTAGCACCTTATTGGTCCATGATCTCTATTTGAAGAGCATGGAGGGTCATTTGTCGATGATTGATTGTGAGAAACTCTCTTGTAAAATCTCTTTGTAATCTTTTTCTTTGCATTAATAAACTTCTCCAAGTGGCCGCATTGGCTGGGGTCATGGATGTTTCCCTATAGGGGTTTTACCACATGAAAACATTAGTGTTTTGATCTTTGATCTGGATATGTGAGTGGTTACTAAAGGTGTTTGTCCTCTGTTAGAATACCTATGTTTTCTAATAGTTGCAAAACTCCAGTGTCTACAACCTTAGCTAGGACACAAATCTGTGATTACAACACCTTAATAAATCACTTAGCAATTATAATTCCTCAATATGTAACCAATACCTACTTCGCATATAAAGTTTTAATTACAGAGCATCGCAATATTCACCTAGATCTAGTAAGTTTAAGCACTAAGCACATTCATGTAGGTTAGATATAGTATTTATCCATATTATTAAGAACAAAGCATCAAGAGATCTAGATATCATTCATCTATATCAAAGGACTTAAGAAAATAAACATTGAAACACATCAACACATCACACAAAGCATAGAAACAAGAGATATACATGGTTCACCCCCAACTTAGGGCTACGTCCACCAACTCTTCTTCTGTTTTATTGTCTTATGTTAATCTTCTACATGCACTGAGCCACAAAATCCTATTCTACATAGGATAGGAGATTTTCTAACACTTCGCTAGATCCTCCTTCCTTGAGCTAGGTTACAACACAAATCATTTACACAATTACATGCACTTAGCCTTGCAAGTCTCTCACAGCATGCACAAAGCATGTACAACCCTTGCTTGTACTTAGCACTTAGTATCACACACTTGCCCGTCTTCTCTCCTACTTACATCGCCTAGCTTTCTATTTATACATTACAAAATGGGCCTAAAAATGGGTAAACCCATGGGTCGATATCCCTATACCCATTACATAAGCTCAAAAACCCAAAAATCCCTAACAAGGGGCCGAGATCCCGTGATCTCCGCTTTGACTTGCGCTCCACCTTCAATAGCCTGTCGAAGTCCCAAAATAGGTCAAAAAGTGACCAAGGATCCTCAAAACTTGGTCAAGGGACAACAACCATATTGCTTCCTATTAAATTCAATCATGTATAAAAATCGTGCTATAAATGTACTTGGATCATTTTTAGAAAAATACTCGCCATTGTCTAAGTCTTGTTGTAGTAAATTGGTATGAGAAGAAATTCTTTTTTGAAAAAATTCTTAGGATAGTGCCTACTTCCCATGCTTCTAAAATTGTGTTGAGCCTCTTCTTTATATTCACCACAATATATATCTTGACACCACTTAAAAAATTAGCATCCTTTTTACTCTAAAGGATCTGCCTAGTGTGTCTTGTCGAGTTGTTTATGAACCATAATAGATAATGGTTTTGCAAATAATGGTCTTGGAATTAGATCATCATCCAACTTACTTATCCTCTTTATCAGTATGATATTGTCTAAATCTTGTTATGTGATATAATGGACCAAATAATATCCAATGGTGAGATGTAACTAGAGTATTCCAGAAGGTCCTACCCCAGATACATCCACCTATGAACTCTATTTCTCCATGAATTTCTTATTTTTAACATAATTATTTATATATGTAGTATTATAGCCTCTTTATTTTATTTAGTATTGTGTAAGGTAAAATATTGCTCCTCGAAAATTGTTTCTCCCTCACAGACCAACTCCTCTGGTAATTTTTTACTTTCATTTATTTGTACTACCACCCATTTAGGAACTTGGTTTTCATTATCAACTTCCATCTTAACCAAATTGTCTTATGGGACTTCGAGGATTTGAGAAATTTTGTTGTTGTTACTCCTTTTTCCCTTTGTCTATCCAATAATATGATTTTTCTCCATATTTAAACAAGGGGGGTCATCTCGATCACCTCCTCCAACACATATTTCATTATTCTCTCCTAAATTACTTATATTAAGCTCATGGCTTCTTTTGGTAGAGGAGGAACTCCTATGTGTGAGGGGAGTAGAACCAATATGAGAACTAGTCTCAATTTTTCCTCTTTGCTTACACTTTCCTAGTTGATGTCCCTTCTTAAAATTCATCTTCTTAACATAGGTATTTGAATTAATTTGTGTGACCAAATCATCATCACAATTTTTTTCTCTTTTCTACAAATTGATCAAATAGTATTAGGGTCATCATCATTAGCTCCCTCTCAAATTTCTAGTACTCTAGAAAAATAAATACCATGTCCAATTGAAGATAAATGGGAAGAAAATTATTCTTTAGGGTCAAATCCTTTGAAGGATTCAACCTATTTCAAATGGAATGAATTCAATAATTTGATAGTTTTGGAAAAATGGGTTAGGCCTCTAATTCAAATTTTAGCAACCCAAAATGTCAAGGAATTAAACTGCCTCTTCCTCTTTTTGTAAAACAAGTAAGACCAAGACTTGTATTGTCTACAAACTTCAACAAAAAAATATATGTCACACAAAATTGGTAAGAAATAAGGGTTTTACTTCAAACATGTACAGTCTGATGTCGGTGGATTCATCTTCATATACATAGATTTATTTTCCATTGAGAAAATTCAAATATGCCCATGTAATTCTCATTGGTGCTGCTCCCATAATAATTAATCTAAATTCTTTGAAAATTTTGTCTTGTACCAAGTAAAAGTGGAAAGGCACCTTGTGCCTCCATAACACATAATACTAGAATTTGACAAGGTCATTGTAAAAATCAACATTACCCATTGGGGGAATTCCTCCAAAACCATTATAGTATGCCACAACAAATAGTAAACAAGAGGTCATGAAAAACATCTTTGTATTCATATAATTGGAAAGTTGATAAGGAATATCATTCTACCTGATTTCTTCCTAGAGTCAAATACTTATTTCATCTGAACAGAGAAATGTAGAACATACATGATGTATCTCATGAAGTAATATGTGTAATCCCATCCCACCAATCATGAGAAAATACAAGAAAAATATGGGTATGGATTAGATAGCAGGAAAATATTAATATGGGAAGTATCAACTAGCATTTCCGAAGATGATGCAAGGAAGTCCTTCAATAGGTTCACTCCACTACATTCCATGTGAGGAAAAGAATTGGCCTCCAGGAGCCTCAGAGATTTATTTGGAGTGGGGAGTCACAAAATTTTGTTGAATACCTTTGGAGTCAAAAGAAAAGGATTCATACATTAACAATAACTTGTATCACCCTATTCTTGGAGTCAAATCAACTTGAGCACCAAGAAACTAATTATCTAAATTAAAAATCTTCAAGCATACAACCGGAATTTTCCAAACCAGTTGTCCAAATATTACTAACAAGTTTCTTCCTAGGATTGAGGTTGGAATACCACTAATAATATGTCAACCAATGAAAATATTTGTTCTATCGAGCAAGGGAGTTGATATTGGAGTAGAAGGAGGAGTGATATTTACTGGTTTAGTGCGAGGAATAAAGGAGGGTTTCTAGTTTTGAGAAGAGACAACATGTTGTGCTTCCTTAGATATTTTAGTAGCCTCCACCAAACTCTGAGGCCAAGGTATGAGGACATGGGAAAGAATCTCATCCTTGAGGCCATTGATAAAACATTCTTGGAAAAAAGAATCAAACATGCCCTCTGTATGAAATGTCAGTTGCTCAAAAGAAGTTATAAAGGCTTCCACTATGCCAGATTGTTTCAACTTTGTAAAATGGCCTAAATGGTTGGTGTTAGTGTCAAAGCATTCATAAATCTCTTCCACAAAGTGTGTCCAAACAGCATATCCTTGATGAACAATTTTTCTCCATTGCCACCATTGCCAATGTTCTTGATCTAGATGGAGAACACCATACCAGAGTTTTTCCAAGTCATTTGTAATGTCGTACAAAGAGAAATAATGTTCCATTTGATTTACCCAACCAGTGGGATCCGAGCCATCAAATTTGGTTACATCCACATGTGAAAGGTGTAGGTCACACTAAAATTGATGGGGATGAAAATTATGGGAATGAGAGGAAGTTTCAACTTTGGTATGAAAAGGTGGGTCAAATAAAGGGGATATGTAGGGATATGTAGCTTGGTGCACATCATCGAAGCGATAGATTCAAGATGGGTAGTAATGTATTGTTTGAGGTCTTCTTTGAGTTCCTTTATTGAGTCGACGATGGATGAATTCATGTTTTTATTAATGGTGGCAATATTGGCACTGAGTTGTCTCACTTCTTGTTGGGTCTCTGTGAAATTAGATTGCAAGGTATTGAAGCGAGCTTCCAAGTCTTGGCTATGGGTATGTGCCATGATGACGAGGGAACCGAAAAGGGGTGGGTGGGGTAAAATTTTTTGCTGAAAATGTTAGGTATGAATGTGATAAGAGAGAAGAGATAAATCTAATAGAATAGGTCTCAAATAATGGTGCACCAAAAACCAAACCCTTTTTTTTTTTACACCTATGGAGTTACACTCCAGTCTGAAGAATAATGCAGTGATGAAATTTCCAAATGCTTAATCAGGAGGAAATGTTTAGTGATTTGGAAACTTGAATGTAGGAGACACAGTTGCGCAACAATAGATCTTGTTTGTTTTGTTTTTTGTTTTCGTCCCCAAAGGTTAGGTATTCAAGGGTTCTACAGACAAGGTTTTCCCTTGTGCTATATCTCTCTGATATATGTGCGGGGTCCAACAGTAGTACTCGGCCCAATATCTCAGGGAACCAACTAAGGATGCTAGACTGTGCCCTTAGCCATACTACTCGACTACCTAGGTACTAGAGAATATCTTTCCAAGTGTTGTTCTCGTTGGCACTATAGCAATCAGGCGATCGATTGATTTATCTAAAGAGGGCTTTAGGAAATCTAGGTCAATCCGTATACAAGTGTTTTCTGATGTGCTACCACTCGAAGGGGTACCAATAGGGTTTACAAGGGTGGCCAACAGATGTGCTCTTAAGTACCACTTGTATTTTCTGCATGTATGAATCCCCAACCGTGGGTTTATGCACGTAACAACATATCTCTGTAGCTTAAATATGTCAGAATACATATCTACCCTGAAAAAAATTAAACCACAATTTTCTATCGAGGAAAGTGCTCTGATACCACTTGTAATATTCCAGATATAAAAAGTATGTAGAATATAAATAAAATGCTAGAAATGGAAGATGAACAAAAATATAACCAAAACAACACCACAATAATACCAAAATGATACTAGAATAACACCAGAAAGAGCACTTAGATTACTGAGAGAAATGTTCACTTGCCTCTTCGAGGGGGCAAACTCCAGCAGAGCAGAGCTCTATTACAATAATATCTAAGACAAAAGTTTGCATACCCTCGACTCCTATTTATACTAAATATATCTATCAAAAGAACCATCTAGAGGAAGATCCTTATAGAAGCGGAAGCTTCTATTAGGTCTTCTTACATTCTACTTATTCTTCCTTATTGCTAGGCCTTATTAATATTGACCTTTATTACATCGGGATATATTATTCTACCTACGTGAGGGGTTAGGTCCCTAACAATTGTGAGAACTCAGGAGGACCATAACAACATAAATACTCATTTGTTGCAAATTTTGAACATGTTGTAGAGTAGGATGAATAAAGAATCAGATTCAAGGAAAGTAGAATGGAACAAACCTCATGCCAAAAGAGAAGATGCTAAAAGTGTTAGGAACTCTAGTAGTGGTGCTAGTATATTTCATCATCATTCACCAAGGCATTATTTTCAAATGCCTAGTAATGTTCCTACATCAAACACCCATGGTTTAAAAATGCATGAATCCTACTCATGGGGTTGGAATCATAGGCTTGTCAAATGAAAATGATTTTCCAATTCAACCAAGGTGATCTTCAAAAATCCATGATGTCTCTTCAAAACACCTATTGCACCACTTGACTAAACATTCATTAATATCACACCCCCTTTGTAATTCTGGTTCATTTTCTGAATATGACAAAAATCTTAGAAATATCCTTAGTGTACTCTGTATCTATGTCCCTGTGTCTTAAATCTTGATCCTATCTAAAAAAACATTTTCTAATAATCAACACTAAATTTTTTTTATTCCATCTACATGATTTTTCCATGTTCTTATATTTTATTTATTATTATAAACCCCATATTTTTGCAAAGACCCATCATACTGTATTTTCCCCTCCCTTTCTACTTTGTTACTACAAATGTAACCCTATTTGTATCACGTAGTGTTTCAAATTCAAAGTAATTTTCAATTTCACTTATCCAATCAATTAGAGTCTCAATCTTAAGACTACCATCATAATTTGAAATTTTTGAAATTACCTCTATCTATTTAGAGATTGATAAACTGTATTATTAAGTCATTATATTCTCAAGTATTATTTTCTCAAGTATTATTTTTGTGTACTTCTTCGATCTTAGGTTCTGATTGTTCATTACAATCTCTTATTTGTTTGGCCTCTAATTTTTTCAATCTTCTTCTTTTATCTTCAATTTCTTGATTTCTCAAGTACCTCCTCTAGTTGCTCCTCTTCATAATGGAATTTTTATTGTTTTCTTTGTAATTCTTATTATAATTATCACTCACAATTCACTTTTACTACAATTGTTTTTTACCAATTTCCCTTTTCATCAATGCAGAATCACTAAAATCCCCTTCATCAAAGGCCAAGAAATCATGCAACATAAAGTATCTAAATGAAGGAAGTAAAATTTTTTCTTTGATACTACTTGATTCAAGCATGTGGTATACAAATCATAATCACAAAGCAAAACTACAATAAAAAATATCTAACATTAAATGAAATTCAATACATAGAAAAAATTCTAGTAATTAATTCAACATTTTTTTATTAGAATCAATAACCAATTTTATAGGTTATTTTCTAATAAAATTTTTATAGATATTAAAGTTTCTATATTGTGTTAAATATATTCATATAATTATTAGTACAAATTAAATTGATAATTTGGATATTGTAATTGTTGCAATAGAAACACGGTTATCCTAGATTGATACATTGTAATTAAAATATTTTTATATTTTTTAATATATATTATTATCCTTACCAACTTCAAGTTTCTTATAGATTTGGGAAAACTTCTACTCTTATCCAGGTTCACACGTTACTCAAATTCATGCAACATAAAAATAAAATGATTTGAAATTCAAATTGAAAATGATAAAAAAAATAATTTTTGAAAAATCTAACATTTATACTAAACACTTCATTCATTAATACTTAATAGTATCTTATGGTGAGTGAAGCATCCACTCAATTAGCAATTATAAGTTTAAAAAATTCTATATATAGTTTATATTAAATCTAATAAAAAAAACATGATTAATTTCAACAAAATAAAAATAAAATGTAGAAAGATTAATCTCCTAATTAAAAAGAAGAGAATAAGAAAAAAAAAAACTGGATAAATAAAAATTATTCTAATAAATAACATTTTCTAAGAAGGTTGTGATTTGGATGATATTATGTTCCATTGTGTTTACTTACAAATTTGATCAACTAAAGAAAGTTAATAAGGAATAATTTTGGTTTTTAATTTTCTTTTATTATAAAGATTATAACTTATATATTATGGAGTTTCATAATTTTATATAATATATTTAGTATTTATATTGTTTAGATAATTGAAAAATTAAAAAATAATAATAATTAATTTTATATTTTTGGAGTATGAATAACCATGAAAGTTAATAATATGAAATAACAATGAAATGGAATAAATGTGTTTGTGAAAGAAAACGTTTTCCTGTAATTTAAATTTTGGAGATTTATTATAATACATGTTAACTCATTATTAGTCCCGACCATGACTATAGTAATGATTTTGTTATTGATTTGACATTAATTTGCTTTATATTTTAAATTTGTTTGTAAAACGTAATGTTTAACTTAAGAAAATAAATATATATATTTTGATATAGTGAAAATATTTATTTCTCTCATTTCTAATTGGTTAATATATTTCAAGTCTTATTGTTGCCTTCATAGATTTTAATATTTAAAATAAATTGCATAATGAATCACAGATTTTAATTGGTTGTACAATATATAGTACTTATTACACTACCACAATAAAATATTTTTTAAAATTTACATTTCCCAATAATGTTGATGTTTTGTTTTGGTTTTGTTTTGAATGTATCATATCATAACATATTAAAATATTACACAAATTAAAATATATATTATATATTTTATAATATATATGTTAACACATTAAAATATTATATGTATTAAAATATATATTATAATATTATATAAATTACAGTATGTATTATATATTTTATAATATATATATGTTAGCACATAAAATATTATAATATATTATATATTAAAATGTATATTATATTTTATAATATATATGTTAAGATAGTAAAATATTATATATATTAAAATATATATTATAAAATGTGAAATGTTTATTTTTATTCTTTATTTTTTAAATAAGATTTGTATTTGGCTTACTTAGTTTAACTAGAAGGAAATTCATGGCAGGTTAATCCCAAAACTATATTGCAACTACATTAAAGTAAAATCATGGTAAGATATTTTGTCCAGTACCAGTTATGACAAATCTATAAACTATGTGTCATCATGGAGCAATAAGGTTTTTTCCATCCCTTGCGAGTCTATGTCAAATTCTTTTAAGAAGTTGATTTCTTTTAGGGTTATGAAACTAACTCATTTGTTAGCATATTACTCATGTTTCAAAGTAATCATCATCATCAATAATATTGGGTGAGAGCCTGATATTATCCATACTAAATATGAACCTATAAAACATTTATAAAAATGTAGACATGGTTTTATAACATATAAAACCTAATAAAATATATTATCAATTGCACTTACTTCAAAAGAGAAATTGTAATCGGTGATCATATCATTGCTATGTATGGATTTTTTTTTTTAAATGCCTAGGTTTAGGTGCTAATTTATTTGAGTGCAAGATCTTACCAAGGTGTGAAATCTAACATGGTATCACATAAATTTTTATTGAAATCCTCTAGAAGTATCAAGCTGCCAATACCACGTATATGTGCCACGTCAATGTAACCACTGAAATTAAAAAGAAATCTGGCAATTGTTTCCTAGCAACTTGGCAATGGATTGACAATTCTCTACACTCAACAAAGTTGTGCACATATGAATGCTCATGTTCTGCACAAAATATTATTACATGGAAGATAGCTTTAAATATGTACTTTTTAGTGACTCCAAGAATGTAATAAGATATGACTATGTCCACATCTGCAACATCTAAAGATCATGTAAAATATGTCCACATGTGTATTCGATGCAACACATATATCATGAGCTCCAGTGCACATCTGTATTACAAGCAACACAGTGTCCATAAATTGACGTGGCCATTGACACAAGATGGTGGCAAATCACATGTGTTGTCCATCTACCTGTGAATCACAACTCACAACTGTGATGGTCTCATCGACCTCGATATAGTTTTACATAGGACCCTGGTTAGCTCGAGCTATAAAGGAAGAAGGGGAAGGACAGACCCCTCACTCACACGTCTTCAACTTCATTTTTGGCCACCCAGATTTAGAATCCATCCATTTTCTCTTGTAGAACAAAATTTGAGTGTGTTTTGTCAGAAAAATTTATCCACAAACTACAAAGCAAATGATGGTTATACAACCTGTGGCTATGGATTTTCTTACACAACTATCTTGTCAAGAGTTTTTCAGATTCAATTTCTCTATGGCTAAGTGGAGACATGTGGTTTTCTAGTTGTGATTTATGGATTATGTTTGTGGTTCGAAAAGTTTCCATGAACTTGTGGCTTTCATGGTTTGCACGAACTTGTGCATAAGTAGAATATTGATTTATTCGTAATTTGTGCAGATCACCGTGCTTGCGGCAAAAATAAATAGCATAAATGAAGAGAATCAGAAGCTCAAGTCTATGTTCAAGCTTGTGTATTGTATATATAACCACCTACAAAAATATATCACATCTATGTTACAACAGCAGAAGGAAGTGGATAGTAACCAAGGTTTTGGAAGCTAATTTGACTTTGACATTATTAGGGTTTGTGAATATAAAAAGCATTGGGTGTGAAGGAGAACAGAGGAAATAGAACAAAGAATGTGGAGATTTTGTTAGGTTTCTAATTCAATGGGTATTGTAAACAATGCCATTCCAGGTACTTCATGGTTTTGTTTGTTTTCAGAACTGAGAAAGAATAAAAATGATTTTCATAGACCAACTGGTCAATCTTGTTCACATAATGAGCTAATGGGTAATCAAACTTTCTACTTATATCTATATAATGTTGGATAATGTGAATTTGGCCTACCTTAATGGCATTTGTTTTTCAAAAAAAGTGTGATTAGCATTTGATTCTTTAAAGAAAAAGGAAGGAGCTAGATGGGGTATTGTATGATAATGTTGCATGGGAAAGATGACTCTTCGTCCTCCGTCTTGTCTATGGTTGCAGTGCACATATATATACAGAGGTTCCTAACTTGGATGTTATGGGGGGGTGGACGAAGACATTTAGATGAAGAACCATACCCTGCCCAAGGGAAGATCCATAATAGGGGGCCATAATTGGAAGAATAGAAAAGACTGACACCCAGAGGCATTGTTCAAGTTCAACTTGTGTAGTAGGTTCAACCAGCTAGAGCCGGTCGTATCACATATCGATCCATTAGAGCTACAAGCAGAAAAATTAGAAGAAATGGTGGGTAAGCCTCTTCACAAATCCTTGCTTTGTTGTTGCTTCTTGGTCAACATAATGATAACCAACTACATAATCTAATATGTAACAAGTAAGTATTACAATGCTAATAATATGCCCAATAATACAAAAGACTTTTGTTGTGGTAATAATAGGATTCTAGCTTTCCAGTTACATAGAATCCATGTGAATGAGCCCAAACCCAACGATCGTGATCTTATTAAAGATGAGCTATGGAGGTCACTTAGTTAGGAAACAAGTTCGATCTCATCATATCTATGTAACTAGAATATTAGTGAACTTGAACCCATTTTTTAGTTGCAAGGAGATATCTCTTGAAACCTAGCTTGTTTTGGGGATCTCTCAAATTGTAAGTGATAAAGTCATATAACCCTAATTATTCTGGTTTGCAGATATTGTAAATTGAAAATTAATGAGATATCCTATAATGGTACATAATGTTTTAATTTGAGTTTGAATATCTAGATATATAAGTTAGAAGCTTACCAGAGAAAGGAATCGTTGCTTTCTCAAGCTTGCCAATTCTCCACAAAATAGAGATATGGAGCTGATAAAGATTTTTCTCATTATTCTCTTTCCTTGCATAGAAAGGAATGTGAAGTTGCTCTTTATCTGCACAGAAAAATTGCATGCAATATGGGGTAAGAAGAGAATTGCAGGAAAAATAAGTAAGAAAAATATATAGTTCTAAGTGAAGTATAGATATTATCTTTGTCTTTGCACTAGTTGTGCATATGCTTATTTTGTGTTTTTTCTATGCCTTGCAACAACATGCATTGGAAAGTTCTTGAACATGCACAAAAAAATGATATTCTATTGAACCAAATGCATAATCGGGGCAAAGTTCATGGGGGAGGATTCAAAAAATAAAAGGCACAAGATAAGAGTAGTACCAAGAGAAAAGGGGCATTCTAGAGCTTGCATGTCGAGCATACCTATATCCAAAGTTTCATTTAACTTACAACCACCACTTTGTTGTCAGTGAAAAGCATATTTCAAGATCATAGTAGGAAAATGATTACAATGGGAATATATACATTTAATGTTACAGAAGTAATGTTAGGCTTACTTCTATCATTACTTCACTTCGAAGAAAATTATTAAGAAAGTTGTTTTAATCTAAGGTTTAAATGCTCAATGTAGCTCTATTCCTTGGGATGAGGCCAAATAATACCTCAAACAAAAAACTTTTGATAAAAAACAAAATGTAAGTTGGAAAATCATATGAATATCAAGAAACTTTGGTTAAAATAGTTAAATTGTCTTGATTTGCATGTATGAATTAATAGAACAATGAAAACATATTACTAATAGTCCCTTACCAGAGGGACTAATAATATTGAATAATAACAATAAAAATTTAAAAAAAAATAAAATTGTAAATGTTTTTTTATTTAAATTAAAAATAATATTTTTTAATAAAAAATAAGTTTAGTGTTTTAAATTTACTTTTAAATTTTTAGTATTAGTTTTTTTTTTTTAAAGATTGTTATAATAACAAAATTCATAATGAGAAGGATTCTATATATTTAAATTTATAATTTATTATTTCTCATTGATTATATATTTTAGATGAATAATTATTTAATGAAAATATATAAATTAATATAAATTGATGGATTTATAAAAAAATAAATTAAATATTTATTATATGATAAATGAGGTCATTTCATTATGAAAATTTTTCTTCATAGGTATGGATTGGTATGGATAACATTAGCAAAGTAAAATAATATAAGAATTGGTGTCACTCTTTCATATTAAAAAATGGAAGAAAAAAAAAAAAGGCGAACACCCCTAATGTTTATGTCATTCGTGAGTTGAGGGATGCTTTCATTCATAGTTTAGATGTTCATACTAATGGGATGTTTTCATTCATAGGTTGCATGCAATTGGTATCTTCATTTTTAATACAAGCTTATTGTGGACTTGAAATTTAATGGATGGGCAAGTAAATGCGAATGATGCATATGAAGCTTTAATGTTCAAAGAAATTCAGGTTAATATAGATTAGTGGAATAATTTTTTTGGTCTTGTCACCTTTTTCTTACGATTAGACTTTTTAATGGGTTATTGTTGAAAAATTATATCCTTATCTGGGATAATTTATGTTGTCGTGGTTTTTGTGGTCGAGGATTTTGCATCCTATGTAATCAAGGAGAGGAATGTGTCTCTCATCTTATGTGTAAGTGTGCTTTCATTCAATATGTTTTGGAGAATATTTGTGTTCTTGCTAATGATAATTTTGTTTGGGATTTTAATAATCTCCCGAACTGCTTCTTGCCTTGGTCTAGATCGAGGAGAAATTATTTAGAACTTCCCTGTTTTGTGGTTTGGGAAATATGGAAATCAAGGAACCATTTGGTATTTAAGAATTATTTTTGTTCTCCTTCAATGGTATCTCTGAGAGCTTGGATCCAATTCAATGCTTTTCTTAAAACAAGTTCTTCTAGCTCTATTTGCAGACCTCCTTACCCAAAGGTTTCTAATGACTTAGCTGTTGGTTTCTTATATGGATACTCCTCTAACGGATTTGTTCATGCCTCTAGAGTTGTTATAAAATTTTTAAATGGAGCTACTCACTTGATAAGATTCAATTTAGGAGAATGTTTGAATTCTAAAGAAGAACTATTAGGCCTCTGGGCAATGTTGTTTATTACTAGTCGGTTGGATATTCATCAGTTGCAAGTATGTGGTGACTTGAAGCTCATTATAGACTGGGATTTGAATAAAAGCGCTTTCAAGGTCATAAATCGGGAATTCAATCTTTGTAAAAAAAAAATCAGGCTTGATTTTTATCATATATATCAAGAATTCAATTATCAAGCAGATCTTCTAGCTGATCAAGCTTCCTTCTTTCCTGAAGCAAGGATCTTTTTTCAATCCATAATGAATGGAGTTCTTGGGAATGTGGATTCTAGTCCAGTTTTCTAAAAGTTTATAATCGGTTGTTTTTTGGTCATGTATTTGGTTGTGGAGTTGGTTTTTGTTTTTTCTGAAGGGGCTTTATTTGTTCTCAAGCCTTGTTGTTGAAGTCTTTTATTTTAGTATCTCTAGTTCATGGCTGAGGTTTACAGTCTATTTATGTAATGTTATCTTTATATTCTATAAATATAAGTACATTTTTACGGCACGACAAAAAAGTCAATTCTCTTAGACCTTGTACAAACACAGAGAAAACTCTCAATACCTCTAGAATATACACTAACCCACAACTATAGGAAGCCAAAACATAGAAATACAAAAGCAAAAGTTGTGTTAGGGTCCCACCTTAACTCCCCTAGTTTGTGGGATAGAATGATTCTTAATGTATCGAGGACCATCTTTATTAAATAAGGTCCCACAAGTTAGTAGAGCATGAAATAAATAAATGTAAGTGGGTCTCATTAAATAAGGTCCACTAATTAGTGGTTTAGGATTCATTAATGGGTGTCTACTTGGTGGTTAGAGTTTTGGTCAATCAAAAACTATATGTAGTAGTAGAAGCTATGGAATTGGTTTCCAAGTCAACATTATTATCTTTCAATTTCTATTGATGTTCGAGTTTCCCCCCTCGAAGAGGCAAGTGAATATTGCATCTATTTTTGAATATCAGTAAAGTTTTTCTTACTATTTTTATTTTCCACTTATGGTTCCATTTATTTTCTTTTCAAAGATATACTTTATTTTGTCTTGCTCTATTTATTTCCCTTTTTAAGATATATTATTTCTATTTTTCTTTGAATATTCTATTTTATCCAATAAGGAATAAGAAAAGTCATAACAGAGAAGTTTGTCATGCCAACATGTGCTCCAATTGTATAAAACGAAATTGGGCTGGAGATGTGTTCTGACATATTTAAATAACACAGATTATAGTTCAATAGGTAGGCATGTGGTTGGGGAAGACTACATGTAGAAAAATACAAGAGGCATCACCTAGTTGGACTCCCTTGTAACCTCCATTGGTACCTCTTCGAGTAGTACCACATCAGATAGGACATGTATATAGATTTTTCTTCCATGTACCTACATGTATATCAGAGAAACTTTTAGGGATGGAATTTCACACATGGAAAAAAATTTAGGGGTTCCAAGTTTTGATTGGGAGAAGTTTTTGTGTTGTAGTGCTTTATTATCATTGACCCTCAATTTATTTTAAAAACTATATGTATAGAGGATTAGCTCAGATTTTTTTATGAGGTAGAGGGAAAAGGGTTGGATTCTACCCTATGTAATTTGAGTTGCAACCTTCCATTCACCCCAATTTCCAATAATGGGGATTTCTTGAAGCAATTTCACCATCCCTATTTGGTATAAATTGAGACTCATACTCTCATTCACCCAAATTTCATGGCATTGAGATTATTTTTTGTTATATTGCTTCAATTTTCTAGCACAGATAGTTATAGGGGAATGATTCATCCTTATATAAAATGAAATCTTTCCATTTCTACATATTCCTTATTAGTCCCTGCCTAAAGGCAACATGGACTACTCAAATCCCGCTAGTGTGATTTGATTTCGAGGTCTTATTCTGTAAGGAAGCCAAGGTTCGAAACTCACAGTAGTCCGAAGGAGATACCCAAAAAAATCCATCCATATTAAGGGTTGGCATGGCCCAAGACAGGTGCAATCCCTGGATGATTTTGATGGCTTAGATGCATGTGTATCATGATTTATTAGACCACGAGGTAGTCCTGCGGGTAACAGACACACTATCAAACAAAAATAAAGGCATTAGGGAATATTATAAACGAATTTTCGATTTTCAATAGTTTCGCACATAAATCATGTTGTATAAGCCAAAGTTTCACCCTTAAATGTTATTAACACTTTTTCTCGATCTATTCAATACCTACAACATTTTCTTTTAAACAATACAAATATTTAAGGTCTTATTTGTCCTCATATCAAGGTAATGTTCATTTGAAACTTTGAAAAAGGGTAATATATTTTTACAACATTGCGGTGAGGTATATTAATGCTAGACTTTGTTTTAGCATTAATTCACTAAGATTAAACCTTTTTGTGCACTTATCCCATGTTTATGGTATAGCCATGGTATAGCCATCTTTTACGTGTCTAGTTTTGGAAGCTAACTCCCATGCGAAATTCTTGTCTGGAAGCGGGCCTCACAGTCCCATTCTATATCCAATGAATGGACCAATTTCATATTGATAGCTTTTTCAAGCACGTGTTCATGCATCCCTTCTAGTTTTACAATTCATTTGATCTGGTAAAAGAAACAACTTCCTTGCTAGTGCTTCACCTAGGGTACCTTCTATAGAAAGATACAATTCCATCAAATTCAGACGTGGATACATGTCCATAGGTTGCACCCATCGCCTTCTTCGTTAATTTGCAAAAAAAAAAACAATAGGTCAGGTTTTCACTGCAACGCTGCTTAAAACATGGGTAGTCTCAAAATACTATGAAACATTTTCAGGTTCAATTTTAACTATATATCAAAATAATCATCTCAACACAAGCATTTCAGGAAAGTGCATTATTTAAAGTTTACAATTTATGTGTTACTTCAGTGAATGATGGGTGTGATTGATTCAAATGGAGTTATTCATTATGACTATAATCATGTAGGTAGATAGTTATCCTATCCCATTGGAGAGGTAGAAGGGAGCATTGTAATGCACATGAAACTCCTAGCACGTAGACTACATTTTCTCCTTGTCCATTCTTCCAATCATTTATATATTATCCCCAAACGTAGGATGTGTTCTTTATCTCTATCTCCTATACCCATTTATGCACTTGTCCCCATGGTTGATGGTAGAGAAATGGAATAATCTGGTCTCCTTCCAGCACTGCTTTAGGTCAATCACTTAACTTCATAAATTCTAGTGGTACCTAGTGGCTCATAGGAGCAATGCCTAGCTCACCAACTCATAAGAGAAATATAGTGGTCGACTGAGGAGATATTTCTCTCTTTCTGATTTCATTCCACATAAAATAAATTTGGCTATTCTCATCACTTTTTGAAAGTAAGATGAGATAAAATCTAGGGAGAGATAAGTGAGGATGGATCCGAAAAGGTGGAACAAAGGGGGGAGGGGGTAACCGTAGTATGCATTGGGTAGAGGTTGATAAATGAAAAAGGAATACCATGTATAGGAATAATGAAGAAAAAAATGGGTTAAATAACTCCAAGAACAAAAAAAAGAAGGAAGGAACAGTGACTAAACACAATAACAGATAGTAAAGTATGGGAAACATGCCTTTTTTTGGGAATGGGTTGGTCTTTAGTAAACATAAAGAGTGTTTGAAGGTAAAAAATCCTACATTGGCAAACAATAAAAGAATGCATACATGAATCCTCAAACTATTTGATTTGGAGTTTGGAATCTAAAGGAGAGTTGAGTGACTTCTTATTACATTAGAATTTTGTAACTATGAGGATAGTAGAACATGCCATTCTTCCTTTTATGCTAATACAGTTTCTTTAGAAGTACTCAATATACTAAATTTACTGGTGAGGACTACCTCACTATATGAAAAGTAGGTGTACTTTAGAAATAATAATAATGTTTGTTACATGGACTTGTTTTATATGACACAGGGTATTAAAACTTGTTGCAGTGATTAAAAACGTATGTCATGGAAAATACAACAAACATCCACTTGAATCCCAAGGATGACACAACCCCTCAATCATCTGGATTCTTGGAAGGAACACTCTCTCATATTAGTGGAGAACAAGAACATCTTGGCACAAGTCCCAAGGAAGTAGTTGCTCAGATCTAGCTAACTAGATATTAGAAGTTAGTTGTAGCTTGACCCACTCAATCCATGATGTAATAAAAGACATCCATATAAGCCTTCCTCTATTCTAAATAAATTAATGGTCATTTTTCTCTCATTTTTTTTGATAATATCGTTGTTTCAGGTTCTAGTTATTTTCCCGAGTATTGTTATTGTAGATCAAATGGTATCAGAGCATCGATCTTAGATGATTATGCTCCAGTGAGTTTCAAACATATTTTTTTGGGGTTGTTAGTGTCTTCCCTCAACCAATTTCCATATCCAAAGGTGTGTTAGGGGTGGCTCCATCCTGCATATACCAAGCAATGTGATATGGTTTTCTTAACACCTCCATTTCCCAGTCCTTTGTGGTGATTTTCCACTTCATAGGTGTTCCCGGATTTTCCATGCCTTCCCCTCCCTTTTTGAGCTCTAGACGGTGTGATTCAAGGTTGAATCCAAATCGAGATCTAGATTTAGATCCAAATATTTGATTTTTTAGTATATGAAAATAATTCCTCCTCATCGATCCTCCTCCCCCGATGATTTTGTATCTGGGTAGTATTCTCCCATTCAAGACCTAACTCTTTCTCTAAAATAACTCATGTGGATCCAACAGATATCTCCAATGCTACTACAATTAGATACTCAATTCTAGTTGCCTAAATTTTTTGAGAATATAAATGGTGAGGCCATTGATTCATGGGTATGCAGTCTATCCACTTTTTTCAACACCTACCTAGGAATGCTCAGAGAATAGAATCTCTAGATTGCCAATTTGCAATTGGAAGGGATGGCTTAATCTTGGTGGGATTCTCAAATGGATACCTCATCTTGGGTGGTGGAATTCAAATATCCTCATGTGGACATCCCCCCCCACTGGTTTTTGGTATACCTTTTTTCAAGTGATACAAAATCACTTCTATCATTCGAAGTACTGTCAAAATATCCTTGCTCGATGGTTACAACTCCCCCAAATCTTGGGAGAGTCAATACAAATATGCATTGAGGTATTTACTAAGCTCTTCATTCAGCTGCATATTCAAGATCCATAAGAGGTACTCCTTATTAAACTTAACTATGGTCTTTTATTATTTATCCGTCGAGAGGTTGATTTACTTGACAACTCTTCCTTAGATAAGGCCTTTCTTCAAGCCTTGGCTATTAAATGCAAGCTCCTCCTCGCCTTCTATCTCCTCTCTCCAAATTTTTACCTTCCTTGATGCCTTCTTCTGCTACCTCTCCCACATCACCCAGAACAAGCAAATGGTGTTCTTATCACAAATCTCAGTTTCACTCCTCACCTCAATGTTGTGTTTTTCATAATCATAATCCTGTCAAAAATTTATTTGTTGATTCTCTTGATCCCTCCTCAAGAATCATGCCCCCCCCAATTTGATCACCTTGTAGAATCCTATGTAACCATATCCCTCTCTCTTACTCATGGCCACTGATTCCAAAAATTCTTTACTAGCGCTTTTGTTTACTCACAATTTAAAAACAAAGCAATCTTTGGCCACACTCGTCCTAAAAAATGGTAGCCAAAATAATTTGGTTTCTCAGGATTTGGTGCTATAGTTGGCACTTCCTACTACTCCTCATCCAACACTAATCCAGGTGGATATTTGTGGCCACCCACCTATTCCAAATGGGTCCTCTTTACAGTTTTAGTTCAACACGTTCTTTTGTGCTTCTTTGTAATTGTGGGTTCTACACTTCCAGGGCTGTATGAATCCTTGCACATATTCCAGGAAGATATTGGTGGCCTCCCACCTAATCCAACTGGCTTATTTTATATGCTTTCATGTCAACACATCTTTATGTATTTCCAGGTCCATTTTGGGGCCCTAAAAAGTTTTTTTTGTCTCACCACAGTCAAATTATAGACGAAGTTAGAGTTTGACAGCATAATGTGTATTTCTATAAAATACCTTTCCAATGGACTATCAAACACTTAAAATGGAGGTCGTATAAAAAAGTTACGACCTCGAGAAGTTGAGGTACCAACTTACCCATAGGGGCCCACATAAATTTTGGCGTTTCATCTTATAGGGTTAAATTTTTGGATGTCTATGGTTTTGGCATTCATGAGTAATGTTAAAAATGCCTCTAGAGCCTCATTGTAATAATTATGCTCAGACGAATGCATGTAGCAGCCACATATCTTCTTAGAGATAGCTACCACCATTCGAGCAAGTGTTTCAGGTCTGCAGTTTTATAGTTTCAACCTATTTCATTTATTCAATAGAAGATATTGTTCACTAGATATATGTGTTGTTCTTCATATCTTTGTGTTTATTGTATCTAGTTTTCTAATCAGTTTGTTTCACTTCTAAATCTGGATCAGTGGTATCATAGTGGTATGCTCTTCATTTATTTTTCTTCGTGCATGACCCTGACAAGATCTGGGTACAAGAAGTCGGGGCTCGAACCAATCGATTTGTTGCAATATTGGTCGCACTGAGCCCAACGAAAACCCATGGAGAACGAAAATAAATATGATGGAGCAAGAGATCCTTTTAAAATGTTGCTCGAGGAAGCCCTTATGTGACAAAGGAACAAAATTATGGACAACTTTGTGCAGATTCTTTGGCGATTGCCCATAGGAGAAGCATCTTCATCAAGTATCCATGCAACCCCCTTCAAGGTACAGGTAAATTTTGATATTCCATTATTTTAAGGACTGATACATGTAGATGTTTTAGAAAATGGTTGAATATGCTCGAAGGGTATTTTTCTATCCACAATTTTTCCAATAGGGAAAACATTACTTTTTCACTCCTTAAGGTCGTCCCGCATGTTAAGGATTAGTGGGATACTTACTATGGGAAAAGATCTAGGTACAAGAAGTTGGGACTCGAACCAATCAATTCATTGCAATATCGGTCATACCGAGCCCGAAAACAACCCATGGGGAATGAAATAAATATGATGGAGCAAGAGATCCTTTTAAAATGTTGCTTGAGGAAGCCCTTGTGTGACAAAGGAACGAAATTATGGACAACTTTGTGTATATCCTTCGGCAGTTGCCCATAGGAGAAGCATCTTCATCAAGCAACCATGTAACCCCCTTCAAGGTATAGGTAAATTTTGATATTCCATTATTTTAAGGACTGATACATGCAGATGTTGTAGAAAACGGTTGAATATGCTCGAAGGGTATTTTTATGCCCACAATTTTTCCAATAGGGAAAATATTACTTTTTCACTCGTTAAGGTCGTCCCCCATGTTAAGGATTAGTGGGATACTTACTCTGCAAAGGGACATAGAGGAATCAATAATATTTGTGGTTTCCCCTACATGGGATTCCTTTGGGGATGCCATTAAAGAACATTGCTACCCTGTTGGAAGATATAAGGACCAGTACACCATATGGACGACCCTGTGTCAAGAAAGGGACCAGACAGTACCAAATTTCACCAATAATTTCCATACCCTGTGCACCAAATTGGGTTTCAAGGACTTTGATCAACATTTGGTGCTCAAATACAATGGTTGTTTGCATAGATACATTCAAATAGAAATGGAGTTTCTGGACATCGCCTCATTGGGTACAGATTATATATATGTTGTCAAGATTGAGAATAAATTTAAGCAGAAGATGCAAGAGATTGGATCTACAAATTCCTCACATCCAAAGCAGGGTAAAGGATGCCCCAACCCACATAGCAAGGGACAAAGAAAATATGGCCACTCTCAGGACAACCAGTCCAAGCTGCAACATAATAAGGGAAATGAGAAGATGAAGAAGGACATAGGAAAATGATGTGAACACCATAAAATCTCTTGGCACAACACTGAAGAATGTCTCTCCAAGAAGTCACTCGTGGTTGAGCTAAAGGCTTCTAAGTCAGAGGTCGATTCTGAATTCGAATCAAATCCAGAAGGAGGAAATTAGATTATCGATGTTGAACCTAGTGCCATTGTCCCTACCACCAAAGTCCATCCAAGCGAACCAAAAACTAGAGGAAGGGGAACGCCTCTTTCACTCATAGACGTGGGTGAAGGGGGATGTGCTTCATTTAATTTTTGATAGTGGTAGTCATAAGAACCTGATCTCAATAGTGGTCATCAAGAAGATAGACCTGTTGATGACACTGTACCTACAACCCTACACCACCAGCTGGATTCACCAAGGAAGAGATCTTCATGTCATCCAACAGTGTCATCTACCCTATGACATCAATCCTTTCAAAGATGAGGTATTGTTTGGTATTGCTCCCCTTGAATTTTTTGTTGTTCTTTTAGGACAACCATATTTGTGGAAGCATCATGTTGTGTATGAGTCTAGACCCCGCATTGTTATTATTACTTTGGG
>JASDQU010736870.1:355408-372294 GCA_032191745.1 Picea mariana
TTGTTTTTATTTTTTAAATAAGATTTGCATTTGGTTTATTTAGCTTAACTAGAAGGAAAATGGCAGGTTAATTCCAAAACTATATTGCAACTACATTAAACAAGAATCATGGTAAGATATTTTGTCCAGTATTGGTTATGACAAATCTATAAACTATGTGTCATCATCATCATCATCAAAGTAATCATCATCATCAATAATTATAGGGTGTTAATTATCGTCTTCATTTCCAAATTTACTTCGCGGAGACTAAGTTGCCATGCAACCCTTGTTTAATCATTATATTGAGTGAAAACCTGAGATTATCCATACTAAATATGAACCTATCAAAAATTTATAAAAATGTAAACATGGTTTTATAACATATAAAACCTAATCAAATATATTATCAATTGCACTTACTTCAAAAGGGAAATTGTAATCAGTGATCATATCATTGTCATGTATGGATTTTTTATTTTAAATACCTAGGTTTAGGTGCTAATTTCTTTGAGTGCAAGATCTTACCAAGGTGTGAAATCTAACATGGTATCACATAATTTTTTATTGAAATCCTCTAGAAGTATCGAGCTGCCAATACCACATATATGTGCCATGTCAATGTAACCACTGAAATTAAAAAGAAATCTGGCAATTGTTTCCTAGAAACTTGGCAATGGATTGACAATGATCTACACTCAACAAAGTTGTGCACATATGAATGCTCATGTTCTGCACAAAATATTATTACATGGAAGATAACTTTAAATATGTACTTTTTAGTGACTCCGAGAATGTAATAAGCTACGGCTATGTCCACATCTGCAACATCTAAAGCTCATTTAAAATATGTCCACATGTGTATTCTATGCAACACATATATCATGAGCTCCAGTGCACATCTGTATTACAAGCAACAGAGTGTCCATAAATTGATGTGGCCATTGACACAAGATGGTGACAAATCACATGTGTTGTCCATCTACCTGTGAATCACAACTCACAACTGTGATGGTCTCATCGACCTCGATATAGTTTTACATAGGACCCTGGTTAGCTCGAGCTACAAAGGAAGAAGGGGAAGGACAGATCCCTCACTCACGCATCTTCAACTTCATTTTTGGCCACCCAGATTCAGAATCCATCCATTTTCTCCTGCAGAACAAAATTTGAGCATGTTTAGTCAAAAAAATTTATCCACAAACTACAAAGAAAATGATGGTTCTACAACCTGTAGCTATGGATTTTCTTGCACAACTATCTTGTCCAGAGTTTTTCAGATTCAATTTCTCTATGGCTAAGTGGAGACACATGGTTTTCCAGTTGTGATTTATGGATTATGTTTGTGGTTCCAAAAGTTTCCACGGACTTGTGGCTTTCATGGTTTGCATGAACTTGTGCATAAGCATAATATTGATTTATTCGTAATTTGTGCAGATCACCGTGCTTGCGGCCGAAATAAATAGCATAAACAAAGAGAATCAGAAGCTCAAGTTTATGTTCAAGTTTGTGTATTGTATATATAACCACCTACAAAAATATATCACGTCTATGTTACAACAGTAGAAGGAAGTGGATAGTAACCAAGGTTTTGGAAGCTAATTTGACTTTGGCATTATTAAGGTTTGTGAATATAAAAATCATTGGGTGTGAAGGAGAACAGAGGCAATAGAACAAAGAATGTGGATATTTTGTTAGGTCTCTAATTCAATGGGTATTGTAAACAATTCCATTCCAGGTACTTCATGGTTTTGTTTGTTTTCAGAACTGAGAAAGAATAAAAATGATTTTCATAGACCAACTGGTCAATCTGGTTCACATAAGGAGCTAATGGGTAATCAAAATTTCTACTTATATCTATATAATGTTGGATAATGGGAATTTGGCCTGCCTTAATGGCATTCGTTTTTCAAAAAAAAGTGTGATTAACATTCGATTCTTTAAAGAAAAAGGATGGAGATAGATTGGGTATTGTATGATAATGTTGCATGGGAAAGATGACTCTTCGTCATCCATCTTGTCTATGGTTGCAGCGCACATATATATATACAGAGGTTCCTAACTTGGATGTTATGGGGGGCGGACGAAGACATTTAGATGAAGAACCATACCCTGCCTGAGGGAAGATCCATAATATGGGGCCATAATTGGAAGAATAGAAAAGACCGACACCCAGAGGCATTGTTCAAGTTCAACTTGTGTAGTAGGTTCAACCAGCTGGAGCCGGTCATATCACATATCGAGCCATTGAAGCTACAAGCAGAAAAATTAGAAGAAATGGTGGGTAAGCCTCTTCGTGAATCCTTACTTTGTTGTTGCTTCTTGGTCAACATAATGATAACCAACTGCATAATCTAATATGTAAGAAGTAATTATTACAATGCTAATAATATGTCCAATAATACAAAAGACTTTTGTTGTGGTAATAATAGGATTCTAGCGTTCCTGTTACATAGAATCTATGTGAATGAGCTCAAACCCAATGATCATGATCTTATTAAACATGAGCTATGGAGGTCACTTAGTTAGGAAACAAGTTCGATCTCATCATATCTGTGTAACTAGAATATTAGTGAACTTAAACCCATTTTTTAGTTGCAAGGAGATATCTCTTGAAACCTAGCTTGTTTTGGGGATCTCTCAAATTGTAAGTGATAAAGTCATATAACCCTAATTATTGTGGTTTGCAAATATTGTAAATTGAAAATTAGTGAGATATCCTAGAATGGTACATAATGTTTTAATTTGAGTTTGAATATTCAGATATATAAGTTAGAAGCTTACCAGAGAAAGGAATTGTTGCATTCTCAAGCTTGCCAATTCTCCACAAAATAGAGATATGGAGCTAATAAAGATTTTTCTCATTATTCTCTTTCCTTGTATAGAAAGGAATGTGAAGTTTCTCTTTATCTGCACAGAAAAATTGCATGCAATACGGGGTAAGAAGAGAATTGCACGAAAAATAAGTAAGAAAAATATATATTTCTAAGTGAAGTATAGATATTATCTTTGTCTTTGCACTAGTTGTGCATATGATTATTCTGTGTTTTCTCTATGCCCTGCAAAAACATGCATTGGAAAGTTCCTGAACATGCACAAAAAAATGATATTCTATTGAACCAAATGCATAATTGGGGCAAAGTTCATGGGAGGATTCAGAAAATAAAAGGCACAAGATAAGAGTAGTACCAAGAGAAAAGGAGAATTCTAGAGCTTGCATGTCGAGCATACCTATATCCAAATTTCCATTGAACTTACAACCACCACTTTGTTGTCAGTGAAAAGCATATTTGAAGATCATAGTAGGAAAAGGATTACAATGGGAAAATATACATTTAATGTTAGAGAAATAATGTTAGGCTTACTTCTAGAATTACTTCACTTCGAAGAAAATTATTAAGAAAGTTGTTTTAATCTAAGGTTTACATGCTCAATGTGGCTCTATTCCTTGGGATGAGGCCAAATAATACCTCAAACAAAAAACTTTGGATAAAAAACAAAATGTAAATTGGAAAATCGTACATGAATTTCGAGAAACTTTGGTTAAAATAGTTAAATTGTCTTGATTTACGTGTATGGATTAATAAAAAAATAAAAACCTATTACTAATATTCCCTCACCCTGAAGAGGGACTAATAATATTTAATAATAACAATAAAAATAAAATTGTAAATGTTTTTTTATTTAAATTAAAAATAATATTTTTTTATAAAAAATAAGTTAAGTGTTTTAAATTTACTTTTAAATTTTTAGTATTAGTTTTTTTTTTTTTAAAGATTGTTATAATAACAAAATTCATAAGGAAAAGGATTCTATATATTTAAATTTATAATTTATTATTCTCATGGATTATATATTTTAGATGAATAATTATTTAATGAAAATATATAAATTAATATAAATGGATGGATTTATAAAAAAATAAATTAAATATTTATTATATGATAAATGAGGTCATTTCATTATGAAAATTTTTCTTCATAGGTATGGATAACATTAGCAAAGTAAAATAATATAAGAATTGGTGTCACTCTTTCATATTAAAAAATGGAAGAAAAAAAAAAGGCGAACACCTCTAATGTTTATGTCATTCGTGAGTTGAGGGAAGCTTTCATTCATAGTTTAGATGTTCAGACGTATGGAATGTTTTCATTCATAGGTTGTATGCAGTTGGTATCTTTATGTTTAATCAACAGGACAAGCTATTGTGTACTTGAAATTTAATGGATGGGTAAGTGAATGTGAAGGATGCATATGAAGCTTTAATGTTCAAACAAGTTCAGGTTAATATAGATTGGTGGAAGAATTATTTTTGGTTTTGTCATCTTCCTCTTATGATCAGACTTTTTAATTGGTTATTGCTGAACAATTATATTCTTACCTGGGATAATTTATGTTGTCGTGGTTTCTGTGGTCGAGGATTTTGCATCCTATGTAATCAAGCAGAGGAATGTGTCTCTCATCTTATGTGTAAGTGTTCTTTCATTCAAGATGTTTTGGAGAATATTTGTGTTCTTGCTAATGATAATTTTGTTTGGGATTTTAATAATCCCTCGAATTGCTTCTTACCTTGGTCTAGATCGAGGAGAAATTATTTAGAACTTTCCTGTTTTGGGGTTTGGGAAATCTGGAAATCAAGGAACCATTTGGTATTTAAGAATCATTTTTGTTCTCCTTCAATGGTATCTCTGAGAGCTTGGATCCAATTCAATTCTTTTCCTAAAACAAGTTCTTCTAGCTCTATTCGTAAACCTCCTTACCCAAAGGTTTCTAATGACTTAGTTGTTGGTTTCTTATATGGATCCTCCTCTAATGAATTTGTTCGTGCCTCTGGAGTTGTTATAAAGATTTTAAATGGGACTACTCACTTGATAAGATTCAATTCAGGAGAAGGTTTGAATTCTAAAGAAGAACTATTAGGCCTCTGGGCAATGTTGTTTATTACCAGTCGGTTGGATATTCATCAGTTGCAAGTATGTGGTGACTTGAAGCTTATTATATATTGGGATTTGAATAAAAGCGCTTTCAAGGTCATAAATATGGAATTCTGCCAGCTGAAAGTTGATAATCTTTGTAAAAAAAAAAAATCAGGCTTGATTTTTATCATATATATCAAGAATTCAATTATCAAGCAGATCTTCTGGTTATTCAAGCTTCCTCCTTTCTTGAAGGAAGGATCTTTTTTAAATCCATAATGAATGGAATTCTTGGGAATGTGGATTCCAATCCAGTTTTCTAAAAGTCTATAATCTGTTTTTTTTTTGGTCATGTATTTGGTTGTGGAGTTGGTTTTTGTTTTTTCTGAAGGGGGCTTTATTTGTTTTCAAGCCTTGTTGTTGAAGTCTTTTATTTTAGTATCTCTAGTTCATGGCTGAGGTTTACAGTCTATTTATGTAATGTTATCTTTATATTCTATGAATATAAGTACATTTTTCCGGCATGACAAAAAAAACAATTCTCTTAGACCTTGTACAAACACAGAGAAAACTCTTAATACCTCTAGAATATACACTAACCCACAACTATAGGAAGCCAAAACTTAGAAATACAAAAGCACAATTTGTGTTAGGATCCCACCTTAACTCCCCTAGTTTGTGGGATAGAATGATTCTTAATGTATCAAGGACCATCTTTATTAAATAAGGTCCCACAAGTTAGTAGAGCATGAAATAAATAAATGTAAGTGGGTCTCATTAAATAAGGTCCACTAATTAGTGGTTTAGGATTCATTAATGGGTGTCTACTTGGTGGTTAGAGTTTTGGTCAATCAAAAACTATATGTAGTAGTAGAAGCTATGGAATTGGTTTCCAAGTCAACATTATTATCTTTCAATCTCTATTGATGTTCGAGTTTCCCCCCTTGAAGAGGCAAGTGAATATTGCATCTAGTTTTGAATATCAATAAAAATTTTCTTACTATTTTTATTTTCCACTTATGGTTCCATTTATTTTATTTTTAAAGCTATACTTTATTTTGTCTTGCTCTATTTATTTCCCTTTTTAAGATATATTATTTCTATTTTTCTTTGAATATTCTATTTTATCCAATAAGGAATAAGACAAGTCATAACAGAGAAGTTTGTCGTGCCAACATGTGCTCCAATTGTAGAAAACGAAATTGGGCTAGAGATGTGTTCTCACATATTTAAATAACACAGATTTATAGTTCAATAGGTAGGCATGTGGTTGGGGAAGACTACATGTAGAAAATACAAGAGGCATCACCTAGTTGGACACCCTTGTAACCTCCATTGGTACCTCTTCGAGTAGCACCACATCAGATAGGACATGTATATAGATTTTTCTTCCATGTACCTACATGTATATTAGAAAAACTTTTAGGGATGGAATTTCACACATGGAAAAAAATTTAGGGGTTCCAAGTTTTGATTGGGAGAAGTTTTTGTGTTGTAGTGCTTTATTATCATTGACCCTCAATTTATTTTAAAAACTGTATGTATAGAGGAATAGCTCCGATTTATTTATGAGGTAGAGGGAAAAGGGTTGGATTTCACCCTATGTAATTTGAGTTTCAACCTTCCATTCACCCCAATTTCCAATAATGGGGATTTCTTGAAGCAATTTCACCCTCCCTATTTGGTATAAATTGAGACTCATACTCTCATTCACCCAAATTTCAAGGTATTGAGATTATGTTTTGCTATATTGCTTCACTTTTCTAGCACATATATTTATAGGGGAATGGTTCATCCTTATATAAAATGCAATCTTTCCATTTCTACATTTTCCTTATTAGTCCATGCCTAAAGGCAACATGGACTACTCAAATCCCGCTAGTGTTATTTGATTTTGAGGTCCTATTCTGTAAGGGAGCCAAGGTTCGAAACTCACAATAGTCCGAAGGAGATACCCCAAAAAATCCATCCATATTAAGGGTTGTCATGACCCAAGACAGGTGCAATGCCTGGATGATTTTGATGGCTTAGATGCACTTGGGTCATGATTTATTAGACCACGAGGTAGTCTTGCGGGTAACAGACACACTATCAAACAAAAATAAAGGCATCAGGGAATATTATAAACGAATTTTTGATTTTCAATAGTTTCGCACATAAATCATGTTGTATAAGCCAAAGTTTTACCCTTAAATGTTATTAACACTTTTTCTCGATCTATTCAATACCTACAACATTTTCTTTTAAACAATCCAAATATTTGAGGTCTTATTTGTCCTCATATCAAGGTAATGTTCACTTGAAACTTTGAAAAAGGGTAATATATTTTCACAACATTACGGTGAGGTATATTAATGCTAGATTTGATTTTAGCATTAATTCACTAAGATTAAATCTTTTTGTGCACTTATCCCATGTTTATGGTATGGCCATGGAATAGCCATATTTTACGTGTCTAGTTGTGGAAGCTAACTCCCATGTGAAATTATTGTCTAGAAGCGGGCCTCACAGTCCCATTTTATAACCAATGAATGGACTAATTTCAGATTGATATCTTGTTCAAACACGTGTTCATGCATCCCTTCTGGTTTTACAATTCATTTGATCCGGTAAAAGAAACAACTTCCTTGCTAGTGCTTCACCTAGGGTACCTTCTATAGAAAGTTACAATTTCATCAAATCCAGGTGTGGATACATATCCATAGGTTGAACCCATCGCCTTCTTCGTTAATCTGCAAAAAAAAAAAACAATAGGTTAGGTTTTCACTGCAATGCTACTTAAAACAAGGGTAATCTCAAAATACTATGCAACATTTTTAGGTTCAATTTTAACTATATATCAAAATAATCATCTCAACGCAAGCATTTCACGAAAGTGCATTCTTTAAAGTTTACAATTTATGTGATACTTCAGTGAATGAAGGGTGTGTTTGATTCAAATGGAGTTATTCATTATGACTATAATCATGTAGGTAGATAGTTATCCTATCCCATTGAAGAGGTAGAAGGGAGCATTGTAATGCACATGAAACGCCTAGCATGTAGATTGCATTCTCTCCTTGTCCATTCTTCCAATCATTTATATATTATCCCCAAATGTAGGATGTGTTCTTTATCTCTATCTCCTAGACCCATTTATGCACTTGTCCCCAAGGCTGATGGTAGAGAAATGGAATAATCTGGTCTCCTTCCAACACTGCTTTAGGTCAAACACTTAAATTCATAAATTCCAGTGGTACCCAGTGGCTCATAGGAGCAATACCTGGCTCACTGACTCATAAGAGAAATACAGTGGTCGACTAAGGAGATATTTCTCTGTTTCTGATTTTGTTCCACATAAAAATAAATTCGGCTATTCTCGTCACTTTTTGAAAGTAAGACGAGATAAAATCTAGGGAGAGATAAGTGAGGATGGATCCGAGAAGGTGGAACAAAGGGGGTTGGGGGGAACCACAGTATGCATTGGGTAGAGGTTGATAAATGAAAAAGGAATACCATGTATAGGAATAATGAAGAAAAAAATGGGTTAAACAACTCCAAGAACAAAAAAAAGAAGGAACAATGACTAAACACAATAACAGATAGTAAAGTATGGGAAACATGCCTTCTTTTGGGAATGGGTTGGTATTTAGTAAACATAAAGAGTATTTGAAGGTAAAAAATTCTACATTGGCAAACAATAAAAGAATGCATACATGAATCCTCAAACTATTTGATCTGGAGTTTGGAATCTAAAGGAGAGTCGAGTGACTTCTTATTACACTAGAATTTTGTAACTATAAGGGTAGTAGAACATGCCATTCTTCCTTTTATGCTAATACAGTTTCTTTAGAAGTAATCAATATACTAAATTTACTGGTGAGGACTACCTCACTATATGAAAAGTAGGTGTACTTTACAAATAATAATAATGTTTGTTATAGGGACCTGTTTTATATGACATAGGGTATTAAAACTTGTTGCAGTGATTAAAAACGTATTTAAGGGAAAATACAACAAACATCCACTTGAATCCCAAGGATGATACACCCCCTCAACCATCTGGATTCTTGGCAGGAACACTCTCTCATATTAGTGGAGGACAAGAACATCTTGGCACAAGTCCCAAGGAAGTAGTTGATCAGATCTAGCTAACTAGATATTAGAAGTTAGTTGTAGCTTGACCCATTCAATCCATGATGTAATAAAAGACATCCATATAAGCCTTCCTCTATTCTAAATAAATTGATGGTCATTTTTCTCTCATTTTTTGTGATAATATCGTTGTTTCAGGTCTAGTTAATTTCTTGAGTATTGTTATTATAGATCAAATGGTATAAGAGCATTGATCTGAGATGATTATGCTCCAGTGAGTTTCAACTTATTTTTTTTGGTTGTTAGTGTCTTCCCTCAACCAATTTCCATATCCAAAGGTGCATTAGGGGTGGATCCATCCTGCATATACCAAGTAATGTGATATGGTTTTCTTAACACCTCCATTTCCCAGTCCTTTGTGGTGATTTTCCACTTCATAGGTGTTCCCAGATTTTCCATGCCTTCTCCTCCCTTTTTGAGCCCTAGACGGTGTGATTCAAGGTTGAATCCAAATCCAGATCTAGATTTAGATCCAAATATTTGTTTTTTCAGTATATGAAAATAATTCCTCCTCATCGATCCTCCTCCCCCGATGATTTTGTATCTAGGTAGTATTCTCCCATTCAGGACCTGACTCTTTCTCTAAAATAACTCACGTGGATCCAACAGATCTCCCCGGTGCTACTACAATTAGATACTCATTTCTAGTTGCCTAAATTTTCTGAGAATATCAATGGTGAGGCCATTGATTCCTGGGTATGCAGTCTATCCAATTTTTTCAACACCTACCCAGGAATTCCTGGAGAAGAGAAGCTCTAGATTGCCAATTTGCAATTGGAAGGGATGGCTTGATCTTGGTGGGATTGTCAAATGGATACCTCATCTTGGGTGGTGGACTTTGAAGATCCTCATGTGGAAATCCCTCCCCCTACTGGTTTTTGGTATACCTTTTTTCAAGTGATACGAAATCTCTTCTATCATTCGAGGTACCGTTAAAATATCCTTGCTCGATGGTTACAACTCCACCAACTCTTGGGCGAGTCAATACAAATATGCATTAAGGTATTTACTAAGCTCTGCATTCAACTGCATATTCAAGATCCATAAGAGGTACTCCTTATTAAACTTAACTATGGTCTTTTATTATTTATCTATCGAGAGGTTGATTTATTTGACAACTCTTCCTTAGATAAGGCCTTTCTTCAAGCCTTTGATATTGAATGGAAGCTCCTCCTTGCCTTCTATCTCCTCTCTCCAAATTTGTACCTTCCTCAATGCCTTCTTCTCCTACCTCTCCCACATCACCCAGAACAAGCAAATGGTGTTCTTATCACAAATCTCAGTTTCACTCCTCACCTCAATGTTGTGTTTTTCATAATCATAATCCTATCAAAAAATTATTTGTTGATTCTCTTGAGCCCTCCTCAAGAATCATGCCCTCCCTAATTTGATCAACTTGGAGAATCCTATGTAACCAGAGCCCTCTCTCTTACTCATGGCCACTAATTCCCAAAATTCTTCACTAGCGCTTTTGTTTACTCGCAATTTAAAAACAAAGCAATCTTTGGCCACACTCATCCTCGAAAATGGTAGCCAAAATAATTTGGTTTCTTAGGATTTGGTGCTATAGTTGGCACTTCCTACTACCCCTCATCCAACACTAATATAGGTGGATATTGGTGGCCACCCACCTATTCGAACTGGGTCCTCTTCACAGTTTTAGTTCAACACGTTCTTTTGTACTTCTTTGTAATTGTGGGTTCTACACTTCCATGGATGTATGAATCCCTACACATATTCCAGGAAGATATTGGTGGCCTCCCATCTAATCCAACTGGCTTATTTTGTATGTTTTCATGTCAGCACATATTTATGTATTTCCAGGGCCGTTTTGGGGCCCTAAAACGTTTTTTTTGGCTCACCACAGTCAAATTATAGACGAAGTTAGAGTTTGACAGCATAATGTGTATTTCTATAAAATACCTTTCCAATGGACTATCACGCACCTAAAATGGAGGTCCTATGAAAACGCTATGACCTCGATAAGTTGAGGTACCAACTTACCCATAGGGGCCCACATAAATGTTGGCTTTTGATCTTGTAGTGTTAGAGTTTTGGATGTCTATGGTTTTGGCATTCATGATTAATGTAAAAAAGGCCTCTAGAGCCTCATTGTAATCATTATGCTTAGACGAATGCACGTAGCATCCACATATCTTCTTAGAGATAACTACCACCATTCGAGCATGTGTTTTAGTTATGCAGTTTTATAGTTTCATCCTATTTCATTTATTCAATAGAAGATATTGTTCAATGGATATATGTGTTGTTCTTCATATCTTTGTGTTTATTGTATCTAGTCTTCTAATCAATTCGTTTCACTTCTAAATATGGATCAGTGGTATCCGAGCGGTATGCTCTTCATTATTTTTCTTCGTGCATGTCCCCGACAAGATCTGGGTACAAGAAGTTGGGACTCAAACCAATCGATTTTTTGTAATATCGGTCGCACCGATCCCAACAACCACCCATGCGGAACGAAAATAAATATGATGGAGCAAGAGATCCTTTTAAAATGTTGCTTGAGGAAGCCCTTATGCAACAAAGGAACAAAATTATGGACAACTTTGTGCAGCTCCTTCGGTGTCTGACCATAGGAGAAGCATCTTCATCAAGCAGCGATGCAACCCCCTTCAAGGTACAAGTAAATTTTGATATTACATTATTTTAAGGACTAATACATGTAGATGTTGCAGAAAATGGTTGAATATGCTCGAAGGGTATTTTTCTGTCCACAATTTTTCCAATAGGGAAAAAATTACTTTTGCACTCCTTAAGGTTGTCCCGCATGTTAAGGATTAGTGGGATACTTACTATGGGAAAAGATCTGGGTACAATAAGTTGGGACTTGAACCAATTGATTCGTTGCAATATCAGTTGCGCTGAGCCCGACAACAACCCATGGTGAATGAAAATAAATATGATGGAGCAAGAGATCCTTTTAAAATGTTGCTTGAGGAAGCCTTTGTGTGACAAAGGAACGAAATTATGGACAACTTTGTGTAGATCCTTCGACGGCTTCCCATAGGAGAAGCATCTTCATCAAGCAGCCATGCAACCCCCTTCAAGGTATAGGTAAATTTTGATATTCCATTATTTTAAGGACCGATACATGCGGATGTTGTAGAAAATGGTTGAATATGCTCAAAGGGTATTTTTCTGTCCACAATTTTTCCAATAGGGAAAATATTACTTTTTGATTCCTTAAGGTCATCCCCCATGTTAAGGATTAGTGGCATACTTAATCTGAGCAAAGAGACACAGAGGAATCAATAATATTTGTGGTTTCCCATACATGGGATTCCTTTTGGGATTCCATTAAAGAACATTGCTACCCTGTTGGAAGCTATAAGGACCAGTACACCAGATGGACGACCCTACGTCAAGAAAGGGACTAGACAGTACCAAATTTCACCAATAATTTCCATATCCTATGCACCAAATTGGGTTTCAAAGACTTTGATCGACATCTGGTGCTCAAATACCGTGGTTTTTTGCATAGATACATTCAAATGGAAATGGAGTTTTTGGACATCGCCTCATTGGGTATAGATTATATATATGTTGTCAAGATCGAGCATAAATTTAAGCAGAAGATGTGAGAGCTTGGATCTGCAAATTCATCACATCCAAAGTAGGGTAAAGGATGCCCCAACCCACACAGAAAGGGACAAAGAAAATATGGCCACTCTCAGGACAAGTAGTCCAAGCTGCAACATAAGAAGGCAAATGAGAAGATGAAGAAGGACATAGGAAAATGATGTGAATACCATAAAATCCCTTGGCACAACACTGAAGAATGTCTCTCCAAGAAGTCACTCGTGGTTGAGCTAAAGGCTTCTGAGTCAGAGGCCGATTCTGACTTCGAATCAAATAAAAAAGGAGAAAATTGGATTATCGATGTTGAACCTAGTGCCACTGTCCCTACCACCAAATTCCATCCAAGCGAACCAAAAAACTATAGGAAGGGGAATGCCTCTTTCACTCATAGATGTGGGTGAAGGGGGATCTACTTCATTTCATTTTTATAGTGGTAGTCATAAGAACCCGATCTCAATAGTGGTCATCAAGAATCTAGACCTGCTGATGACACTACACCTACAACCCTACACCACCAGCTGGCTTCACCAAGGAAGAGATATTTGTGTCATCCAACAGTGTCATCTACCCTACGACATCAATCCTTTCAAAGACAAGGTATTGTTTGATATTTCTCCCCTTGAAGTTTGTGATGTTCTTTTAGGACAAACATATTTGTGGAAGCATCATGTTGTGTATGAGTCTAGACCCCGTAGTGTTATTATTACTTTAGATAGACAATTGTACAATATATTAGAGGTAGCACCACCAACTTCTATTTCTTTAATCTCTATTAAGAAATGTAGTAAGGTCATTTCATAGACTGGTAAGTTCATCTTCTTCTCTGTAATCCATGCTCACAGTAAGTAAAAGGTCTCTACCACATATGTGGCCTCTACACAGAGCCTCTCTTTTCTGCATAAGCAAGTGGACAAGATCATGGAAGAGTACATAGACATCTTCTCCTCATCCATCGGGGTAGTGACACACTTCCAAGTCAAGCATCCAATTGATCTAACCCTCGATGCACCTCTTCCTAATGGACCATTCTATCATCGCTCATTGATGGAAAATGATGAAATCAAGCATAAGATCTAAGAGCTTACTCAAAATGGGCATATCATACCCAACTCCTCCCCTTGTGGAAGCCCATTTGCACTGGTGCAGAAGAAGGATGAGACCTAGTGACTCTGCATTGATTATAGAGCATTAAGAAAAATCACAGTTAGGAATCGGTACCTAATTCCTATGATTGATGACCTTCTTAACCAACTCAAGGGGGGAAATTTCTTCAGCAAGATTGAATTAAATTCTGGCTACCATTAGGTTCCCATCGAACCAACTAATGTATGGAAGACATCTTTCAAATCTAAAGAAGGTCTCTTCGAATGGTTGGTCATGCCCTTTGGATTAACAAATGCACCAGCCACTTTCATGAGGTTAATGGATGATGTATTGATACCCTTCACCAAATTTTTTGTGGTGGTATATTTGGATGACATCCTCATATTCAACAGAACTTGGGAGGAGCACATGTGACATATTTAGTAGGTTTTGATCACTCTACGAAAGCACAAGCTATATGTCAACCTGAAAAAATATTTATTTGGCATGAACATGGTCCAATACTTGGGATACAATGTTGATGAGAATGGGGTACATGTTGATCCTGTTAAGATCCAAGTCATCTGTGACTGGCCAGCCCCGACCACACTAATCGGGCTTCAGAGAATCTTGGGACTGGCCAACTTCTACTGACGATTTGTGTTTGGATTCTCCCATATTGCATGGGCCCTCGACCACATGACCAAGGGTGGTGGAAGGGAAATATTTTTGTGGGGGAAGGAACAAAAATGAGCATTTGATGATCTAAAGTATCGCTTGTGCTCATCTCTAGTACTCTCCTTGTCTGATCTGCAACAATCGTTTGAGATTGAGATTGATGCATATGACTATGTTGCACAAACATTTCTCACTTAACACGGTCATATGGTGGCATACCATAGTAAGAAACTCTCGGATATTGTCTAGAAATACCCTACATATGACAAGGAAATGCATTCCATTGTACAAGCCTGTCGTTAATGGCAACATTACATTCTAGGAAAGGAGATGATCATCCATATTGATCAAAAGCCTCTACAGTTCATACAAACACATGAGAAGCTGTAAAACAATCACCATTCGAAGTGGTCCACCTACCTGCAACAGTTCCATATCAACATCAAGTAGAAGAAAAGGAGCACAAATTATGTCGTTGACTGCCTCAATCGACCTCCCATGGCTCCACTCACCATTGTGCTCCATTCCTGTGGACATGATGCATCTGAGTGGCACCAAATCTATCAACAAGATCTGGACTTCACCACCACCTATCATCATTGGGTACAGGTGTGACTGTCATCAATTTTCACATTCAGGACAGACTGTTATGCCATCTAGGCCATCTATGTGTTCCTATAAGAGAGCATGCAAAGATTATTTGGGAAGCCCACAAAAGTCGGATGGAAGGATATTTTGTCATGGGTAAAACTGTGGCCATTCTCCATAAACATTTTTATCAGACAAAACTTTGACAAGATGCCAGTAAGTATATCAGATCTTACATTGCATGTGCCATTGCTAAGCTAGTTATCAAGAATCAAGGCTTATACACCCCTCTTCCTACCCCTGAGAAGCCTTGGGAATCCATATCGATGGATTACATGTCTGGTCTTTTGTCCACCAAGCAAGGCAATGATTGTGTATTTGTGGTCATTGATAGATTTTCAAGATGACCATCCTCACAACATGCAATAAGAACATCACAATGGCATATACTGCCAAGATCTTGTTTGAACGAGTGTGGGTCCATTTTGGGATACCACGGACCATCATCTCTGACCATGACAATAGGTTCCTCAGCACATTTTGGTCGAGTCTCTGGTCACTATTGGACACCAAGGTCACTAAATCCACTTCTTTCCACCCCCAAATAGACAGCCAAATAGAGGTTGTCAATCAAATGATTGTGCACATCATGTGCATGTACAACTCTAGGAATCCACGTACATGAGATGAGAGTCTCCCTTATGTTCAACATAGTTACAACAGGTCTCTCCATAGCTCCACCAGCCATAGCCTATTTCAGGTGAGACTAGGATTCCAACACTTGGGTCCCATTGATGTTGCACTACCTCTTGCAACCACATATACATACTCTTCCCATGTTCAGTATGAGACCGAAAAACCCACTAGATACATTAAGAAGATTCAACACATCTGCCAACAGGTCCATGATATTTTGCAAAAATCCAATGCTAAATACAAGTTGTGCCACGATCAACATATGGTACTGCACTAGTTTCAGGTTGGATACAAGGTATGGTTACATTTGCAGAAGGAGTGTCTTACAGGTCCCCATCGTAATCTCCTCCCACTTCACTATGGGCATTAGATTATCACCAAGGCTATGGGTAGCAATGATTTTGAGCTCAACACTTCACCCTTCCTTGGCTTGCACCCAATGTTCAATGTGAACCTCCTTTGGCTATATTTTCCACCATTATTGAACACCTCGGAGATTGCAAAACAACTGAAATGAACAGAGCTTAACCCTAACTGCATGGAATAGACACCCACTGATCATATAGTGGACACAGAGTTCAAGGGCACTCGCTAGCAGAAGATCCAACTTTATCGAGTTGTCAAGGTAGGACAACTCCTCCACCAAGGAAAGTGGCTCACCTGGGGCCAAATTCAACAGATGTTTCCTCACCTGATGGGGGGACTCAATGCAATGGATACCATTTCTTCCTAAGAGGGGATGACTAATCCAAGTGGATATTGGTGGTCACCCACCTATTCCAACTGGCTCCTCTTGATAGTTTTAGTTCAACATGTTCTTTTCTACTTCTTTGTAATTGTGGTTTCTAGACTTTCGGGGATGTCTAAAGGCTTACACATATTCCAGGTGGATACTGGTGGCCTCCCACTAAATCCAACTGGCTTATTTTTTAAGTTTTCATGTTAGCACATCTTTCTATAATTTCATGGTCGTTTTGGGGCCCTAAACAATATTTTTTTGGCTTTCCACAGTCAAATTGTAGACGAAGTCAAAGTTTGACAGTGTAATGTGTATTTCTCGAAAATAACTTTCCAAAGGGCTATCACATGCCTAAAACGGAGGTCATATGCAAAATTTACGACCCTGGGAAGTTGAGGTACCAACTTACCCATAGGGGCCCACATAACTTTTGGTGTTTCATCTCCTAGGGTTAGGTTTTTGGATGTCTAGGG
>JASDQU010736870.1:386755-411640 GCA_032191745.1 Picea mariana
CATGAAATCATACACATCAATTATATCTTTGTTGTTTCATGAACTTCAAAGGATGGATATATGTTTGATATTTGGATATTTGTGAGATGTGGTATATTTATATACAAAGATAAAGTTAAATTGTAAGTTAGTACCAACTAATCAATTCAATAAGTGTTTTTAGCTATTATCAAACTTAGTTTGGAGAGTTTTAGAATTTCAATTCATTTACTTAAAAGTTAATTTCATTCAAATATATTAGTTATATATGAGCATTTCAAATATAGAACCCTCATGCTTTGAATGATATTTTTTGTTTTCAATTGTCAATGTTAATCAACTATATCAGGAAATAGAAAATCGTTGTCTTTATCAATAGTGGAAGTAACTATAATTTCATCCATTGTCATGTTTATAATGAAACACAATGTTATATTCATGTTTTTAACAAATTTTGTTCTATGATTACTAATGGGGATTTATGAAATGTGGTGGTTGGTGTGAAAATGTGAAACTTCAAATGGGTGTATATTCCCTAAAAAATCATATGTTTTCCATTGACATGATTGGAGGTGATATCATTTTAGGTTTTGAATGGGTAAGGACATTAGGCCCCATCACCATGGATTTTATGGAATTACACATGAAATTTTAGAAATATGGAAATTCATACATGCTCAAAGGTCTTAAAGAAGCTTCTCCAAAAATCATCAACTCCCACAACATGAAAAATATTTTACAAAAGGTTCATTCTATAATTATTACACAATTCTAGATGTTGTTCAAATCTTTCACGACATTTCTCATCTGGTTCATCCAAATTTGTGGTTAGTATTAGACATACACCAACAATTTCTTTGAATATCCCAGGGATTACCAGCCTCATGTGAAAATCATGACCATTGTATGCCAATTCTTCCTCATAGACTACCACCCAATGTGTGCCCCTTTTGTCATCCTTTTTCCCAAAAGAATAAAACTAAAAATATTGTGTATGAGCTATTAAATGTCGATATCATCCATCCTAGTACTAGCCTCTACTCTTCTCAAATTTTTATGGCCCTTAAAAAATAAGTAACTTAGTGCATGTTTCCTACTCTTGACAACTTTATAGTCCAAGATTAATTCCCATTTCTAGTAATTGATTATCTTTTAGATAAGCTACATGGATTAGAGATCTTCACTAAAATTGATCTTTACTTTGGTTATCACCAAATTCACATGAAGGAAGTTGATATACCCAAAATTTCTTTCCACACTCGTGAAAATCATTGTGATTTTTTGGTGATGTCCTTTGGTCTTTGCAATGCACCTTCCACCTTTCAAAACGTCATGAATCAAATCTCTAATCCCTTTCTCTACCATTTTGTCTCAGTATTATTTGATGACATCTTGTTCTACAAAATAACTTGGGTGACACATGTGGCATATGTGGATTAGGTATTACACCTCCTCCATAATCTCCATTTGTTCCTTAATAATTCCAAATGTGTCTTTGGTGCTTCAAATGTTGAATATTTGGAAAAAAAAAAATTGTGTGGAGGGTGTGCATATTGATATTAAGAAAATTGAGGCAATGAAAGATTGACCTCATTCGAATACCCTGAAGATTTTGTGTGGTTTTATTGGTACCACATATTACTACCAGAAGTTTATCCAAATATATGGTAAAATTCCATCTCCTCTCACCGCCTTGCTAAAAAATAATTCCTTTAGTCAAAACAATGGTGTCAAATATGGTTTTTGGGATTTAAAATATGCTATGTTTACCACACCTATCCCTACCTAAATTCAGTAATAATTTTGATTTGGAATGTGATTCCTTAGGAATAGGAATTGGTTTTGTGGTAATGCAAGAGGAATGATTTCTCTCCTTCACTCGTAAGAAATTATGTGATAGAAACTTGGTAAAATACAATTATGAGAAGGAAATGTTGGTTATTATTCATGCAATTGATATGCAATGTCCATACTTTATGGGGAATTATTTCCATATTAAAAAAAACCATTACAATTTGAAATATTTCCTAGAATAGAGGTTGCTATCCCTAGAACAACAAAGTGGTTCACAAAAATGTTAGTCTATGAATATGATATTATCTACAATAATGGAAGGAAAAATGTAGTGATTGATGCTCTCTATAGGAAGTGTGATGAGGGAGGGTCCATATTTTCCTTATCTTTCCTAGTTCCTTATGCGATATAGGTGGCATGTCAAAATTGCTCGATGGATTCCAAGATCATGCACATTATCCACCATCCATAGGTCGACCCATAAGCACACCCACATTACAATTGATAGGATTATCAACATCACTACAAAGACCATACATTTTGGTTTTATATTCCTCATTTAAATCCAAAGTGTTATCTAAATTACACTCCTCTTACACAATGGGTCATTTTGGGTTTTATAAAAAATATGACATGATTATTAAAAGTTCATTATTTTGGGAAGACATGAAGAAGACATCTTCACCTTCATGGTGGAAAGTGATACTTTCAAATGAAACAAAGGTGAAATAGTAAATCCTCTAGGATCCTTACAACCCTTACCTATTCCTATCATTGTGTGGGATAACATTTCTATAAATCTCATTTTGGGGTTACCAAAATCAAGTAACAAATTAGTGATAATGGTAGTTGTTGGTTGTATTTCCAAATATTTCACTTATGTGCCTTAAAACACCCATTCAAAGGCATCCACAATAGTATAAGTCTTCATGAACAATTCAAATATTTTTAAATTGGATGGCTTGTCTAAATCCATTATGACTAATCGTGATCCCACCTTTACCAACAATTTTTGCTTCAAGGTACCTAATTGAATACTAACACATAACATCACCCCCAAATTGATAGCCAGATGAAAGTAGTCAACAAATTTTTGGGATATTGTTTGTGTTATTTTTCTTTGGAATGGTAATCCAAATGGGTCAAGTGGTTACCCTTGGTTGATTGGTGGTACAATAATACATATCATGGTTCTGCTAAAATCACCCCCTTTGATGCAATCTATGGGAAATCACCCCTACTAGTTATCTCATAATTGTGATGCCTCTCTAAGGTTTAGGAGGTAGAAAACACCCTTAGAGATAGAGTTGACATTTTTTGTACCCTCAAAGATAATTTGGTATCGGCTCATAATTGCATTAAGAAATAAGTTGATCAACATTTCTCTGAACACCATTTTGATGAAAGAGATTAGGTGTTTTTACATATCCAAACCTACTAACAAACCTCACTCAATAAGAAGATTCACCAAAAGTTAGCTTCTAATTTTTATGGACCCTATATTATCCTCAAATGTATAGGTCAAGTGAATTGCAAATTGGCTCTAACCAACCATTATAAACTCCACCTAGTCTTTCATGTGTCATGTTTGAAGAATATGGTTAGGTCTAATTGAAAATTTCAGAACAACATTCTATAATTGGATAAGGAGGGTTCCATTTGGTTGCATCCTAAGGTAATTTTAGATAAATATGAACATTGTCTTCACTATCCCGAAGATGATACATGGGAACCAATAGAGATTATCCAACAATTTCCTCATATCTATTCATGAGGACAAGGTTGATTTGTAGGGGGGGTGGGGCATGCTAGTGTTCCCCCCTAACTCCCCAAGTTAGTGGAATATATTTTAGTTAATTCATTTGTTGGAACTGTGCGCAGTTTGTAAGACCCTAGGTTCAAATATATGACCAAGAAAAGATACCAGACACCAGCCCTTTGGCATCACCTACTTGCATAGATGAAGTCTCACCCAAGGTATCTATTGGGACTGCGAGAACCAGGCTTCTGCAATATTGAGGGAATGGGAGGAAATCATTCGATTCATTCCTTCTTATTATGTCAGTGCACATAATAATGTCTTTATTACGTGTTAACTTACTTTGTGATTCAGATTCATATTATCCATATATTTCAAATTACTGCATAAACTCATTTCTTTACGAGTTATGATCATTGCCCAAAGATTCAGCATGAGATAAAACTAATCTACTATGAAACCATACATATTTCATAAGAAATCACATTAAAGGCACATGATACATGATTTAATATGGCTCATGTAACTCTAGGCTATGTCCACAACGACTAGCTTCTTTATTATTCTTTCGTTCAATGCTTTAGTCTTACGTAATGTTCCTACATAGATGTATTATGGACATCTTCGTTTTCTCCTAGCATAGCCACTTTGCAGTGCAATCCTCTCTCTCTCTCTCTCTCTCTCTCTCTCTCTCTCTCTCTCTCTCTCTCTCTACATCATCCCTCACATTCAGACAAAGATTCCTTTCTTTCCGAACTAACAATAGTACAAAACATAAAAGATTAGAATGCAACTAAGGAACCCCTAATATCCCAAACCATTACATATTTATACATCACAATATAGGGCTTAAAACCCTACTTAGTTCCTACCAAAAACCCATTACATGGCATGTCCAGTTCAGTTAATTGGTTGTTCAACTAATTTCTTCTTCTTTTCAATCTGCATGTTGTTTTTCTGTTGTTCTTCTATTTCTGGAATTTCGATCTATCATCCTTCTGTCATTCTTTATTCTCTCGCTTTCTTCTCTTTCTTTATACTTTTTCGGATTTATTCTTCTATTTTATTTATTCTCTTGTCAACACGTTGTCTTACTTCTACTAAATATCCTCCTTTTACGTAATGTCCTCCGGGATGAGCCTTACTTACGCGCTCCCTATATTTCCTTATTCTCCTATGCACTTTTCCTATACTTCGGATTTTTCCCAAAACTATATCAAAAATTAAAAATTGTTTCCAAAGCTACTTGTCCAACATCCCCCCAACACTCACATGTGGCTCGTCCTGAGCCACTCAAGCCTGTTTCCTTGTCTTACATGCCAAAATGAAGTTTTCAAAGGAAAGATTTTCTACCTCCACCTCTTTTATCATTGTGGCCTATGTTTCTTCTATCTCCTCTGCCCCCTGTACGATAAAGTTTGTAAGTTTTTCCTCTGATTCAATCATTTTCTGCTTGACCTTACCCTGCACCATGGCCAATTCTCCAATTACCCTCACTGCTTCTTCCTGTGGTGGTCTCAATCTTTGTTGATCCCTCATTCTCTCCACTTCTACATATGCCTGTCACTGATACAAAATGGTTGACATACGTTCCACTGGTGGAAGTGTATCTGCCCTTTCTATTTCTTGGTGTGCATGTTCTTGCGCTTATCTTAGCTTGACCTCTATGGCCTCCTGGATGCACCTTAGTTGTGTGCTCCATAGATTTTCTTCTTATTCTGTGCACTTCTTCTATACTTAGGATTTTTCTCAAAACTGTATCAAAAATGCAAAATTGTTTCCAAATCTTCCTATCCAACATGCCCCCAACACTCACATGTGGCTCATCCCACTCCACTCAGGCCTATTTTATGCTCGTCCATGCCGAAATGAAGTTTTGAGAGGAAACCTTTGCTACCTCCACCTCTTTTTTAATTGTGGCCCATGTTTCTGCTATCTCCTCTACCCCTTGCACAATCAAGTTTGTAAGCTTTTCCTATGATTCAATCACTATCTTCTTGACCTTACCATGCATCATGGCCAATTTTCTAATTACCCTCATTTCTTCTTCCTGTAGTGGTCTGATTCTTTTTTGAAGGATATTTTGTTGATCCCTCATTCTCTCCACTTCTACATATTTCTATCACTGAGCCAAAATGGTTGACATATGCTCCACTGGTGGTAGTGTAGCTGCCCTTTCTATTCCTTGTTGCGCATGTTCTTTCACTTCTCTTAGCTTGGCCACTATGGCCTTCATCTTCGGTTCTTCTATTAATTATGTACACAACCACACACTCTCCTCACATAGTTTTTCACATTCTCCCTCTATCCTCTTAATGTTGGCAATTGTTTTCATTGTCATTCTTTCCCTGCCTTTGTGCACTTCTAGTGGTGTTCCAGGCATGTTCCTCAACTTCAAGTCCTGGATATTTTCTCTGAAGCACTTAATGAATTCACCAATATTTAACAGTTACTCCTCCATAGTATCTTTGACTACTATGGAAATTTATGGAATTGCCTTATATAACTTTTGGACTGTTGCTTGTGTTTTTTGTGCTATGCCCTAAGCTTCATCCTTTTCCTTAAGGGATTTCTTCACCATTTCTTCGGCCTTAGATTTTTCCTTCATGACCTCCACTATTTCGCCTTCAATTCCCTTCTTTTATTAGAGTGAAACCTCATACTGATGTTGGAACTAATCTCTTTCATCCCTCATTTTGACTAGCTCCTGCTTCGCTTCCTCTCCTCTAGTCTGAATTTCTTGTAATAGGATTTCCTGGAAATCTTGTAGTCTATACAGGGGAATCATTGATATAACTATATTGAGATAGCCCAATTCATTTACTTTATCTTGTAACTTTATCATTGGCATATCGAGCGCATTTTTCTCAATCTGTAAGGTTGTATTCCCTATCGTTAGTTGTGTCAGGGTCAATTGTTCACTTCTTGCTTCTTTCCTTGGCCCCGTGGACGGTCCTTCCCCAGACACATTGGTTCTCTGTTGTTTTATCTGTGTTCTTCATAGTATATCTCGTCTATGTATTGCCTCCTAAATTAGCACAATTATATTCTGATTTGTGATGACCATTCATTATGCACAAGTTCTTATGGCTTGGTACTCAAACACTCTTTTTATTTTTACTATATCTACTTTTTATTTTGTTTTCCTTGTTTTTATTTCTACTATGGTACAACTACTATAATACACGTGTTCTAGTGCATCCTAGATTACTATGCACATTGTTGGTCATCTCTATAGAGTTTTATCCGACTTCCATTCACCATTCCTTCAAATACTTCACCATTCAAGGTTTCCAACTGTGCATCACTTGTCTCTGTTACCTGTTGAATCACATATGTTCCTAACTAGTGCATTCTAAAATTTCCTAGATGTTGCGAACAATTGTTTTCATAGAGTAGTATCAGATATCCTACTTGAAACTTATTATGTTTAATGTGTTGATCATGCCAAGCTTTATCTCTTGCTTTTTTAACCTTCTGATGGAAACCGACGACAAACCGATCTTCCTCAAGTTGTACTAATTGTTCCCATCTCTCCTCTGTTGTTCTAGTGTATTATATCTCAGTGATTGCTACGATGCGTTGGCTAGGTACAATGAAATCCATTGGCATCACTGCTTCATGTCCATATACCAATTTGAAATGTGTCTAACCTGCCAAATTTTTACTTGTTGTTTTGTAAGCCCATAACACTGCAGGAACTCTTAAGTCCCAATCATCTCTCCCTACATTGTAAATTTTGGTCAAGGCATTCTCCAAAATTTTATTGAAAGCGTCCATTGTTCCTTTCACCTGAGGATGATACATGGTACTCTTCTGATGATGGATTTGGAGCTCCTCAGTTAATGTTGCAATTGTCTTGTTTATAAAGTGTGTATCTTGATCATTGAGTAATATTCATAGACATCCAAACCTTGTGATTATATTTTCAAACAAAAATCTCATAGAAGTCTCTGTGGTTCAATCTGTAATTGGGGATGCTTCTTCCGACTTGTTCAAATACTCTATCATAGTGATGATATACCTTTCCCATGATATTGTTGTGCGTGGATTGATTGGTCCTAAAAAGTATATGGCCCATTTTTCAAATGCTTGCAATGTAACATGTGGATTTAAAGACATTTCACCCCTCCTAGATGTCTTTACCACTATTTGACAAACATCACATGATTGCCAGTACTCCTTCGCATCTTCGTGAAGTGTACACCACCAAATCCTTGTGCACAGAATATTTTGTGCAGTTTCTCTCCCTGTATAATGTCCTCCTGCAATCTCGTCATGTGCTTCTTCAAGTATCATTGGTATATCATGTTCCAACATGCATCGTCTCAATATTCCATCTGCACCTAACTTGTATAAATTCCCTACAATTAACTGATAATATGTTGCTTTCACTACCAATTGTTTCTTCTATGTTGTTGTCATTTGAGATGGAGACATCCATCTACATATAAATTGTACGATGTATGAGAAGAAATCATCCATAATATATACTGAAAATAGTTGTGCATATGGGAATCTATCATCTAAATTACCTACATCTTCACCTGACAATATGCACGATAGATGATTTGTTCCTGCATTCAGCTTCCCTGGTTTCACTACAACCTTGAATTTATATTCCTAAAATAAGAATATCCATTTGCATATTCTCCCCCCCCAACATTGGCTTATTGACTAAGTATTTTAATGCATAATGGTTTGTATACATATTAAAGTGAGAGCCCAATAAATAATGTATGAACTTATGTAGCGCATAGACCATTGTCAATCCTTCTCATTCCATGGTAGTATAATTGTTCTCTGTTATAGACAACTTCCTACTTGCAAAAGAAATTGGGTGATCTATCTCTCCTTTCCCTGGTTAGGATAGTATTATGCCCAATGTTATGGACAATGCATCTACATGTACATGGAACACTTTGTTCCAATACGAAAATATAAAAATCGGTGCAGTTACCAGTTTTGTGTTTCAAGGTGTTCAACCCCTTTTGATAGTCCTCGTTCCATTGAAACTTTGCTTCCTTATTCAATATATTTTCCATTGGCTCTATCATATGCACATATCCTTTGATACATTTCCTGTAATAACTTGTATGACGCAACATTTCCCTCAAAGTTTTGATTGAGGAAGGAGGTTCTAACTTCATAATTACTGCAATCTTAGCTGGATCTACTAATAGTCCCTGTTGGCACACTACATGTCCCAAAATAATTCCAAACGGTGCACAAAAGATACACTTCTTTATGTTCAACGAAATTTGACACTGTTTGCACCGATCCAAGATTAGTCTAAGGACTTCTATATGATCCTTTAGTAGACTGAACACAGTCTAATCATACAAGTATACTTCTAGGACCTTATGGATGAACTCCTTGAATGTTTCAACAACTACTCTAGAAAACACTGTAGAGGCATTCTTCAATATGAATGGAAAAAATGTATACTGAAAATTCCCCCACTCTATCACGAAAGTGGCCTTGTGTCGATCCTCATGTGTAATTTTTTTCCAATGGTACCTAGAGAATCCATCTATTATCAATAAGTCTCTTATCCTCCTACATTCTCCAATACCTCATCTGTGAATGATGTTGGAAATGGATCATGTAAACACACATCATTCAACTTCCTCAGATCTACGTAGATCTTGATTCCTCCTATATTTTTGTCCTACACTACCATTGGACTGATCCATTTGGATCCCTCTACCGATTCAATAATTCCTACATCTAACATATTGTCTAGTTCAACTTTCACCTTCTCTTTTTACTTTAGATTTAACCTGCAAGGCTTCTGGCACAGTTGCTTAACGCTTGGTTTCAGTGGAATATTCATCTCACCTAAGTCTCTAGTTATCTCCTTCATCTCTGAAAATGTCATTGGGAATAGGTCTTGGTATTATCGTAATAAGTCTTCAATCTTATCTAATATCTTCAATAATCTCCTATATGTGAAAAATTCGGATTCTCTGCTATCCTAATGTTTACCTTCTGTGATTTGAAAAGATATTTTAATGACAATTGTTGAGTTTTTAAAACATGAGTTATTTTACCATTTAGGAATTGAATAAAAGAGGAAGAATTAATGATGTAGCATGGCAACTATAAAGAAATATACAGATCTGTATATAAGCATGAATAAACAACAAACCATAAGAAACAAAGTTGATAATAGAGTTCGACAATCTCGCCTACGTCTCTTGGCCTTTGTCTAAGTGGATGAGGCTTTCTTATTTTTGTTCAAAGATTTAAAAGTACATCATAATAGTGCCAAAAGGATTACAAACTTATCTGGTTGTGTTCTAACAGATCTCAAGAACCCAACAAAAATGACGGCATTGAAAACGGATGAACAAAGATCCCAGAAATAGCCCTGCTCTCTTCAATGGCTTCCCTTCATAAAAATGGCCTTGCCTCAACAATTCATTAGCATTTTCTTGATATGAACCTCCTCCATGGGTTCAAGAACCTTTGGTTCATATAGTCTTTGAAGTTGGCAACAAAATCCCAACTTCCCCCCAAGATATGGCCTCAAAAAGGGCCCAAGATCCTCCAAAAATGGATTAAATCTCCCAAAACTAGTTGAAAATCCCATTAAAATTTTATAGTACAATTTTAAAACCCACTATTTGCAAATAATAGGGTGCAAACCCCTTCACGCGGGCCCCTAGTCATATGGGTTCCCTCCATGTGGCCCTCTGCTGGTGTTGGTTCACTGGCCCCTAGATTCCTAGTGTTGGTCATGTGGATCAGCCATGTGGTCATGCTCCTATGACTGCATGCCCTTGCATCCATTATAACCCATAGCCTTTAGCCCTTGGTCTAGTGCCTTGGTCGGTGGGCTAGCCCGACTGAACAAGTTCCTATCCACACATATCCATGCTAAATTGTATACGATATGGACACATGGTTGAATACTATAAAGCTATGGATTAAACCACAACAATTTTGTGCCAACACTTAGGGTAAGGTTCTGTGCTACTGGTTGTATAGAGAGTTTCGTCGAGGGTTGGGGGATAAGCCCCAGCCTTGTTCTCCACCCAATATAAGTTTTCACAAGTTTAAATAAATCTTTGAGACCATGGTTAATAAGACATACCACGGGCGAGTTGGTATCTCGACCCTACCAAACCTTTTGTCACCCGAACCAGAGGTCACAGGTTCGACTCCCTGGGAGTCACATAACTTTTACCACAACAACCAATGGAGGGGTGCCATGTGGCATCCCATGACTGGGACATGTGGCACCGATATATTTGCCCAAAAGATTCTACATGTCCAAAAATGATTCATCCACGTCTGCCACATGTCTTCCCTGTCAGTGTGCCAACTGTACCTGCTACGTTAGCCCATGCCACGTGTCACCCTTGCAGTGGTGCCATGTGTAAATATCATACTTGTACACATCTACACCTGCCCATGTTAGCACATGTCCACATCAGCATGCCAATGCACCCTACCACATCACCTCTATAGACGTACGAATTGTACAGTCATCTACCACGTCAGTATTGTACGGATTGTACGGACTTCATAGTCATCAAATTTTGCATGTTTGGGAAAATGAACAGAACGCAATATCTTCCACATATGATGTTCGTTTGAGCCCGTTCAAGTTGATATCAGCGATGTGTGCGAAACTAAATAGGAAATGTTTTCCAAGTAGACAAAAAATGGGTCATTACTGTCATTTTTCCTTCTCTTAATTGTTTTGTTCCATAAATTGCCATACCTCATAGAGAAATTGTTGCTACCTCATGTGTGCATCTTCTAATAATACCCCATTTCTTGCCACTCAACCAATGCAATCAATATTAGCAACCATGAATAATGGAATTCAGTGCCATTTTCTTGGGGCCCCCTACAATCCTGTAAAAACAGGTTTACCAAGTAGGTGGCCCAACTCATTTGGACGCCTTCCACACACTTCTCTGTGGCTACATTAGCTACAACTAGTACTTCATATTTGTGACATTTTCGTAGCAGCTTGTAGGCCAATACCTGCTTCGCAAACATCACTTTTTTATCGTTGATGCTCTTAACATACATACCCCTCTTTCCTCTAAATGTCTGGAATTTCTCTTTCATTGACTCGGAGAGGGATTATCCTCTCTCCTTGTTGAAAAATAGTCCTCGATCCTCACCAGCTTTTGGAAAACCTGTAATATGCACAATTATCATTGTATCGATTGATATTGAGAAATCCAACCAAAGTTCCCCCCCCATGAACATAGCTTAGTAACACCTTCACGCAGGCATTAATTTCTGTACTCCACTCGAAATGTGAAATCTCCAACAAGTTTAGTATTCCTTCTTTCTCCAACCTTGTTGCCCATTCCTGTGGATCTAACAGGATTTATCATGTTCCTAGGACATTCCCAGTGAAGAATTATTGTTCCCTGGCCAACTCCAAGAATTTATGTGCATCAATGATATCATGGCCCATAAACTTAAGTCTAGCAATCTTCCCAATCATATATTCTTCACTACTTACACCAGTCAGAACTGGTGCTATCGACAATGGGTACTTCCCATTGTCTGATACATTGATAGGTGGTGCATTATCCATCCATGACAGCAGGTAATATCTATGAAATATTTCCTGTGGTGCTGAAGATGAAGCTCTGACTACCTCCTTGACCTCTGGTGTCATCACTGGTCTCTTCGCATGTTTTCTCGTTGTTGCAGATGGTGCTCCAACATTGGGCAGTCCCATTCCACTTTTGTGATGAATTTCTAGAATAGCTCTACATCTCTTTATGGGTAGTTGTAGCTTGACTCTGATACTCTAAAGTTCACCCTGGTTCGCTTTATTTTCTCTCTCTTGCATGCAACAATGACATAGACTTAATGAATTCCTGTTGTTTTTGTGTGTTCATGCCAATTGTACTTATCTCATCGTGACTTAACTTACTTGTCCAATCCACCACCATGGTTGATGAGTGGTTAACTAAATTCTCCTTTATTACCAAATCCATCGTGTGAGTTTTCCCTGGTACTACTGATTCATCATTATTTCCGACGGATTTTACCATTTAAGACTATACGACGCTTTTATGACATGTCATTCTCGCTTCATAACAAATGTTTTCATGCTTTAATTCTTTTAATGGTCTTGTCATTGCCAAACTACACATTGGTTCTTTGTTGTTTTATCTGTGTTCTTCATAGTATATCTCGTCTATGTATTGCCTCCTAAATTGGCACAATTATATTCTTATGTGTGATGACCATTCCTTATGCACAAGTTCTTATGGCTTGGTACTCGAACACTCTTTTTATTTTTACTATATCTACTTTTTATTTGGTTTCCCTTGTTTTTATTTCTACTGTGGTACAACTACTATAATACACGTGTTCTAGTGCATCCCCGATTACTATGCACATTGTTGGTCGTCTCTATAGAGTTTTATTCAACTTCCATTCACCATTCCTTCAAATACTTCTCCATTCAAGGTTTCCAACATTGCATCACCTGTCTTTGTTACCTGTTGAATCACATAGGTTCCTAACTAGTGCATTCTAAACATTCCTAGATGTTGCACAAATTGTTTTTCATAGAGTAGTATTAGATATCCTACTCGAAACTTCTTATGTTTAATGTGTTGATCATGCCAAGCTTTATCTCTTGTTTTTTTAACCTTCTGATGGAAACCTATGACAAACCGATCTTCCTCAAGTTGTACTAATTGTTCCCACCTCTCCTCTATTGTTCTAGTGCATGATATCTTAGTGATTGCTACGATGCATTGGGTGGGTAGAATGAAATCCATTGGCATCATTGCTTCATGTCCATATACCAATTTGAAATGTGTCTAACCTGCCAAATTTTTACTTGTTGTTTTGAAAGCCCATAACATTGCAAGAACTCTTATGTCCCAGTCGTCTCTCCCTACATTGTAAATTTTTGTCAAGGCATTCTCCAAAATTTTATTGAAAGCATCCATTGTTGCATTCACCTGAGGATGATACATGGTACTCTTCTGATGATGGATTTGGAACTCCTCAGTTAATGTTGCAATTGTCTTATTTAGAAAGTGTGTACCTTGATCATTGAGTAATATTCACAAACATCCAAACCTTGTGATTGTATTTTCAAAAAAAAACCTCGTAGTAGTCTCTGTGGTTCAATCTGTAATTGGGGATGCTTCTCCCCACCTGTTCAAATACTCCGTCACAGTGATGATATACCTTGCCCTTGATATTCTTGTGCGTGGATTGATTGGTCCTAAAAAGTATATGGCCCATTTTTCAAATGCTTGCAATGTAACATGTGGATTTAAAGGCATTTCATCCCTCCTAGATGGATTTACCCCTCTTTGACAGACATCACATGATTTCCAGTACTCCTTCGCATCTTCGTGAAGTGTACGCCACAAAATCCTTGATCACAGAATATTTTGTGCAGTTTCTCTCCCTGTATAATGTCCTCCTGCAATCTCGTCATGTTCTTCTTCAAGTATCATTGGTATCTTGTGTTCCAACATGCATCGTCTCAATATTTCATCTGCACCCAACTTGTATAAATTCCCTACAATCAACTGATAATATGTCGCTTTCACTACTAATTGTTTCTTCTATGTTGTTGTAATTCCATATGGAGACATCCATCTACATATAAATTGTACGATGTATAAGAATAAATCATCCACAATATTTACTGCAAATAGTTGTGCATATGGGAAGCTATCATCTAAATTACCTGCATCTTCACCTGAAAATATGCACGATAGATGATTTGTTCCTGTATTCAGCTTTTCTGGTTTCACTACAACATTGAATTTATATTCCTAAAATAAGAATATCCATTTGCATATTCTCCCCCCCCCCCAACACTGGCTTATTGACTAAGTATTTTAATGCATAACGGTTTGTATATATCTTAAAGTGAGAGCCCAATAAATAATGTATGAACTTATGTAGCACATAGAACATTGTCAATCCTTCTCGTTCCATGGTAGTATAAGTGTTCTCTTCTATAGACAACTTCCTACTTGCAAAAGCAATTGGGTGATCTATGTCTCCTTCGCTTGGTTAGGATAGTATTGTGCCCAATGTTATGGACAATGCATCTACATGTACATGGAACACCTTGTTCCAATCCAAAAATATCAAAATTAGTGCAGTTACCAATTTTGGGTTTCAAGGTGTCCAACCCCTTCTGATAGTCCTCGTTCCATTGAAACTTTGCTTCCTTCTTCAATAAATTTTCCATTGGCTCTATGATATGCACATATCCTTTGATACATTTCCTATAATAACTTGTATGACGCAACGTTTCCCTCAACTTTCTGATTGATGTAGGAGGTTCTAACTTCATAATTACTGCAATCTTAGATGGATCTACTAATAGTCCCTGTTGGCTCACTACATGTCCCAACATAATTCCAAATGGTGTACAAAATATACACTTCTTTATGTTCAATGAAATTTGACATTGTTTGCACCGATCCGAGATTAGTCTAAGGACTTCTATATGATCCTTTAGTAGACTGAACACAATCTAATCATCCAAGTATACTTCTAGGAACTCATGGATGAACTCCTTGAATGTTTCAACTACTACTCTAGAAAACACCGCAGGGGCATTCTTCAATATGAATGGATTAAATGTATATTGATAATTCCCCCACTCTATCATGAAAGTGGCCTTGTGTCGATCCTCATGTGCAATTTTTTTCCAATGGTACCTAGAGAATCCATCTGTTAATAATAAGTCTCTTATCCTCCTACATTCTCCAATACCTCATCTGTGAATGATGTTGGAAATGGATCATGTAAACACACATCATTCAACTTCCTCAGATCTATGTAGATCTTGATTCCTCATATATTTTTGTCCTACACTACTATTGGACTGATCCATTTGGATTCCTCTACCAATTCAATAATTCCTACATCTAACATCCTGTCTAGTTCAACTTTCACCTTCTCTTTTTACTTTGGATTTAACCTGCAAGGCTTCTGGCACTATTGCTTAACGCTTGGTTTCAGTGGAATATTTATCTCACCTAAGTCTCTAGTTATCTCCTTCATCTCTGAAAATGTCATTGGGAATAGGTCTTGGTATTATCATAATAAGTCTTCAATCTTACCTATTGTTTCGTCACTCCAATAATCTCCTATATGTGCAAAATTCAGATTCTCTGCTATCCTAATGTTTACATTCTGTGATCTGAAAACATATTTTAATGACAATTGTTGAGTTTTTAAAACATGAGTTATTTTAGCATTTAGGAATTGAATAAAAGAGGAAGAATTAAAGATGTAGCATGGCAACTATAAAGAAATATACAGATCTGTAAATATGTATGAATAAACAACAAACCATAAACAACAAAGTTGATAATAGAGTTTGACAATCTCGCCTACATCTCTGGACTTTCTCTGAGTGGATGAGGCTTTCTTATTTTTGTTCAAAGATTTAAAAGTAAATCATAACAGTGCAAAAAGGATTACAAACTTATCTGGTTCTGTTCTAACTGATCTCAAGAACCCAACAAAAATGATGACACTAAAAACGGATGAACAAAGCTCCCAGAAATGGCCTTGCTCTCCTCAATGGCTTCCCTTCATTAAAATGTCCTTGCCTCAACAATTCATCATCATTTTCTTGATATGAACCTCCTCCATGGGTTCAATAACCTTTGGTTTATATAGTCTTTGAAGTTGGCAACAAAATCCCAACTTCCCCCCAAGATATGGCCTCAAAAAGGGCCCAAGATCCTCCAGAAATGGATTAAATCTCAAAAAACTAGTTGAAAATCCCATTAAAATCTTATGGTACAGTTTTAAAACCCACTATTTGCAAATAATAGGGTGCAACCACCTTCACGTGGGCCCCTAGTCATATGGGTGCCCTCCATGTAGCCCTGTGCTGGTGCTCGTTGTCTGGCCCCTGCATTCCTAGCATTGGTCATGTTCACCAGCCATGTGGTCATGCTCCTATGACTGCACGCCCTTTCATCCATTATAACCCATAGCCTTTAGCCATAGGTCTAGTGCCTTGGTCAATGGGCTAGCCTGACCGAACGGGTGTCTATCTACACACATCCACGCTAAACTGTATACAATATGGACACATGGTTGAATTCTATAGAACTATGGATTAAACCACAAAAATTTCATGCCAACACTTAGGCTAAGGTTCTGTGCTATTGGTCGTATAGAGAGTTCCGTCGAGGGTTGGGGGCTAAGCCCCAGCCTTGTTCTCCGCCCAATATAATGTTTCACAAGTTTAAATAAATCTTTCAGACTATGGTTAATAAGACATACCATGGTCGAGTTGGTAGCTCGACCCTACCAAACCTTTTGTCGCATGACCCAGAGGTCACAGGTTTGACTCCCTGGGAGTCACATAACTTTTACCACCACGACCAATCGAGGGGTGCCACATGGAATCGCATGACTAGGCCATGTGGCACCAAGATATTTTCCCACAAAGATTCCACATGTCCAAACATGATTCATCCACATCTGCCACATGTGTTCCCTGTTAGTGTGCCAACTGTACCTGCTACGTTAGCCCATTCCACATGTCACCCTTGTAGTGGTGCCATGTGTAACAATCATACTTGTCCACATTTGTACCTGCCCATGTTAGCACATGTCCACATCAACATGCCAATGCACCCTACCACATCAACTCTATAGACGTACGAATTGTATAGTCATCTACCACGTCGGCATTGTAAGGATTGTACGGATTGCATAGTCATCAAATTTTGCATGTTTGGGAAAATGAATAGAAATGCGATATCTTTCGCATATGATGTCCATTTGAGCCTGTTCAAGTTGATATGAGCAATGTGTGCGAAACTAAATAGGTAATGTTTTCCAAGTAGACAAAAAATGGGTCATTACTGCCATTTTTCCTTCTCTTAATTGTTGTGTTCCATAAATTGGCATACCTCATAGACAAATTGTTGCTACCTCATGTGTGCATCTTCTAATAATACCCCATTGCTTTCCACTCGACCAATGCAATCAATATTAGCAACCATGAATAATGGAATTCAATGCCATTTTCCTGGGGCCCCGTACAATCCTATAAAAATAGGTTTACCAGGTAGGTGGCCCAACTCATTTGGACGACTTCCACACACTTCTCTATGGCTAAATTAGCTACAACTAGTAATTCATCTTTGTGACATTTTTGCAGTAGCTTGTAGGCCAATATCTGCATCACAAACATCACTTTTTTTATCGCTGATGCTCTTAACATACAGACCCCTCTTTCCTCTAAATGTCTGGATTTTCTCTTTCACTGACTCAGAGAGGGATCACCCTCTCTCCTTGTTGAAAAATAGTCCTCGATCCTCGCCAGCTTTTGGAAAAACTGTAATATGAACAATTATCATTGTATCGATTGATATTGGGGGATCCAACCAAAGTTCCCCCCCCATGAACATAGCTTAGTAACACCTTCAAGCAGGCATTAATTTCCGTACTCGACTTGAAATGTGAAATCTCCAACAAGTTTACTATTCCTTCTTTCTCCAACCTTGATGCCCATTCCTGTGGATCTAACAGGATTTATCATGTTTCTGGGACATTACTAGTGCACAATTATTGTTCCCTGGCCAACTCCAGGAATTTATGTGCATCAATGATATCATGGTCCATAAACTTAAGGCTAACAATCTTCCCAATCACATATTCTTCAGTACTTACACCAGTCAGAACTGGTGCTATTGACAATGGGTACTTCCCATCGTTTGATACATTGATAGGTGGTGCATTATCCATCCATTATGGCAGGTAATATCTATGAAATATTTCCTGTGGTGATGAAGATGAAGCTCTGACTACTTCCTTGACCTTTGGTGTCACCACTGGTCTCTTCGCATGTTTTCTTGTTGTTGCAGATGGTTCTCCAACATTGGGCAGTGCCATTCCACTTTTGTGATGAATTTTTGGAATAGCTCTACATCTCTTTATGGGTAGTTGTAGCTTGACTTTGATACTCTAAAGTTCACTCTAGTTTGCTTTATTTTCTCTCTGTTGCATGCAACAATGACTTAGACTTAATGAGATCTTGTTGTTTTTGTGTGTTCGTGCCAATTGTACTTGTCTCATCCTGACTTAACTTACTTGTCCAATCTACCACCATGATTTATGAATTGTTAACTAAATTCTCCTTTATTACCAAATCCATCATGTGAGTTTTCCCTCATACTATTGATTCATCATGATTTCCGACGGATTTTACCATTTAAGACTATACGACGGTTTTATGACATGTCATTCTCACTTCATAACCAACATTTTCATGCTTTAATTCTTTTAATGGTCTTGTCATCGCCAAACTACACATTGGTTCTTTGTTGTTTTATCTATGTTCTTCATAGTATATCTCGTCTATGTATTGCCTCCTAAATTGGCACAATTATATTCTGATGTGTGATGACCATTCCTTATGCGCAAGTTCTTATGGCTTGGTACTCTAACACTTTTTTTATTTTTACTATATCTAATTTTTATTTGGTTTTCCTTGTTTTTATTTCTACTGTGGTACAACTACTATAATACACATGTTCTAGTGCATCCCATATTACTATGCACATTTTTGGTCGTCTCTATAGAGTTTTATCCGACTTCCATACACCATTCCTTCAAATACTTCTCCATTCAAGGTTTCCAACTGTGCATCACTTGTCTCTGTTACCTGTTGAATCACATAGGTTCCTAACTAGTGCATTCTAAACTTTCCTAGATGTTGCATAAAATTGTTTTCATAGAGTAGTATTATATATCCTACTTGAAACTTCTTAGGTTTAATGTGTTGATCATGCCAATCTTTATCTCTTCCTTTTTTAACCTTCTGATGGAAACCTATGACAAACCGATCTTCCTCAAGTTGTACTAATTGTTCCCATCTCTCCTCTATTGTTCTAGTGTATGATATCTCAGTGATTGCTACGATGCGGTTGCAGGTAGAATGAAATACAATAGCATCATTGCTTCATGTCCATATACCAATTTGAAATGTGTCTAACCTGCCAAATTTTTACTTGTTGTTTTGTAAGCCCATAACACTGCAAGAACCCTTAAGTCCCAATCGTCTCTCCCTACATTGTAAATTTTGGTCAAGGCATTCTCCAAAATTTTGTTGAAAGTGTCCATTGTTCCATTCACCTGAGGATGATACATGGTACTCTTCTGATGATGGATTTGGAACTCCTCAGTTAATGTTGTAATTTTCTTGTTTCAAAAGTGTGTAACTTGATCATTGAGTAATATTCAAAAACATCCAAACCTTGTGATTATATTTTCAAACAAAAACCTCGTAGAAGTCTCTGTGGTTCAATCTGTAATTGGGAATGCTTCTTCCCACCTGTTCAAATACTCTGTCACAATGATGATATACCTTGCCCATAATATTCTTGTGCATGGATTGATTGGTCCTAAAACGTATATGGCCCATTTTTCAAATGCTTGCAATGTAACATGTGGATTTAAAGGAATTTCACCCCTCCTAGATGGCTTTACCACTCTTTGACAGACATCACATGATTTCCAGTGCTCCTTTGCATCTTCGTGAAGTGTACACCACCAAATCCTTGTGCATAGAATATTTTGTGCATTTTCTCTCCTTGTATAATGTCCTCCTGCAATGTCGTCATCTGCTTCTTCAAGTATCATTGGTATCTCCTGTTCCAACATGCATCGTCTCAATATTCCATCTGCACCCAACTTGTATAAATTCCCTACAATCAACTAATAATATGTTGCTTTCACTACCAATTGTTTCTTCTATGTTGTTATCATTCCATATGGAGACATCCATCTACATATAAATTGTACGATGTATGAGAAGAAATCATCCACAATATTTACCGCAAATAGTTGTGCATATGGGAAGCTATCATCTAAATTACCTACATATTCACCTGACAATATGCACAATAGATGATTTGTTCCTACATTCAGTTTCTCTGGTTTCACTACAACCTTGAATTTATATTCCTAAAATAAGAATATGCATTTGCATATTCTCCCCCCCCCAACATTGGCTTATTGACTAAGTATTTTAATGCATAATGGTTTGTATACATCTTAAAGTGAGAGCCCAATAAATAATGTATGAACTTATGTAGCGCATAGACCATTGTCAATCCTTCTCATTCCATGGTAGTATAATTGTTCTCTTCTATAGACAACTTCCTACATGCAAAAGCAATTGGGTGATCTATGTCTCCTTCCCCTAATTAGGATAGTATTGTGCCCAATTTTATGGACAATGCATCTACATGTACATGGAACACTTTGTTCCAATCCGAAAATATCAAAATCGGTGCAGTTACCAGTTTTGTGTTTCAAGGTGTCCAACCCCTTCTGATAGTCCTCGTTCCATTGAAACTTTGCTTCCTTCTTCAATAAATTTTCCATTGGCTCTATGATATGCACATATGCTTTGATACATTTTCTCTAATAACTTATATGATGCAACGTTTCCCTCAACTTTCTGATTGATGTAGGAGGTTCTAACTTCATAGTTACTACGATCTTAGCTGGATCTACTAACAATCCCTATTGGCATACTACATGTCCCAACATAATTCCAAACGGTGCACAAAAGATACACTTTTATGTTCAATGAAATTTGACACTGTTTTCACCGATCCGAGCTTAGTCTAAGGACTTCTATATGATCCTTTAGTAGAATGAACACAGTCTAATCATCCAAGTATACTTCTAGGAACTCGTGGATGAACCCCTTGATTGTTTCAACCACTACTCTAGAAAACACCGCAGGGGCATTCTTCAATATGAATGGAATAAATGTATACTGATAATTCCCCCTCTCTATCATGAAAGTGGCCTTGTGTCGATCCTCATGTGCAATTTTTTTCCAATGGTACCTACAGAATCCATCTGTTAATAATAAGTCTCTTATCCTCCTACATTATCCAATACCTCATCGGTGAATGATGTTGGAAATGGATCATGTAAACACACATCATTCAACTTCCTCAGATCTACGTAGATCTTGATTCCTGCTATCTTTTTGTCCTACACTACCATTGGACTGATCCATTTGGATTCCTCTACCAATTCAATAATTCCTACATCTAACATCCTATCTAGTTCAACTATCACCTTCTCTTTTTACTTTGGATTTAACCTGCAAGGCTTCTGGCACAGTTGCTTAACGCTTGGTTTCAGTGGAATATTCATCGCACCTAAGTCTCTAGTTATCTCCTTCATCTATGAAAATGTCATTGGGAATAGGTCTTGGTATTATCATAATAAGTCTTCAATCTTATCTATTGTCTCATCACTCCAATAATTTCCTATATGTGAAAAATTCTGATTCTCTGCTATCCTAATGTTTACCTTCTGTGATCTAAAAAGATATTTTAATGACAATTGTTGAGTTTTTAAAACATGAGTTATTTTACCATTTAGGAATTGAATAAAAGAGGAAGAATTAAAGATGTAGCATGGTAGCTATAAAGCAATATACAGATCTATAAATAAGCATGAATAAACAACAAACCATAAACAACAAAGTTGATAATAGAGTTCGACAATCTCGCCTACGTCTCTAGGCCTTTGTCTAAGTGGATGAGGCTTTCTTATTTTTGTTCAAAGATTTAAAAGTACATCATAACAGTGCCAAAAGGATTAAAAACTTATCTGGTTGTGTTCTAACAGATCTCAAGAACCCAACAAAAATGAGGGCACTGAAAATGGATGAACAAAGCTCCCAGAAATGGCCCTGCTCTCCTCAGTGGCTTCCCTTCATAAAAATGGCCTTTCCTCAACCATTCATCAGAATTTTCTTGATATGAACCTCCTCCATGGGTTCAATAACCTTTGTTTTATATAGTCTTTAAAGTTGGCAACAAAATCCGAACTTCCCCCCAAGATATGGCCTCAAAAAGGGCCCAAGATCCTCCAAAAATGGATTAAATCTCCCAAAACTAGTTGAAAATCCCATTAAAATCTTATAGTACAGTTTTAAAACCCACTATTTGCAAATAATAGGGTGAAACCCCCTTCATGCGGGCCCTTGGTCATATGGGTGCCCTCCATGTGGCCCTGTGCTGGTGCTTGTGCTGTGTTGTGCTGGTGCATAGAGTGTAGTCAAATTCCTCTGCATAGAGTGCGTTGAGGAGGTTCAATAGTGAAGCTCTTATTCTCGTCGACCAGAGTTGTGTTGGGATATTCGAACCGTGCAAGTGAAGTGCAGGTCGGATTGAAGTCTCAGTTGCAAGCCTGAGAAAAGGAAGGTCGGGGTTGCTATGATTGTGAAGTGAAGAACCTGGAAGACCTCAACTCTTTGAGAGCTTTTGGAAGACGAGCACAGGAAGTGCATGAGAGGTCTCTGAAGGAGTCAGAGAAACAAAGCTCAGGAAGGATAGTACCTTTGCTTCTCTTACGCAGGACGAAGGTGTTGAAGCGGAGAACTCTTCAAGAGGAAGAGAATCGATGACTTGAATTTGTTATGGAGAGTCACAAAATCCCACAGACCGTCAGATCACGGAGGAGTTGCGAGGGGGTTAACTCGCAGGTGCACGAGAGAATCTGTTTGTCATCGAATATCGGCATATCGAGGTTGGTGAGTGCAAGAGTTGCATGCACGTCGAAATCGCGATTTGCAATTTCTTGATTTAATCGGAGTCGTCGATCATCGGAGGGACAGGTGGCAGGAGATCCCAAGGAGTCGGGACTTGGCACTTTGGCGTTTTCGAAGTCGAAGGGAGCACGGAGAAACAGTGAAGCCCCGAGTTGCGACGGGTCCCACGGAGACGGAGCAGAGGACAACACGTGGCATCGCACATCGGAGTTCGGGGTTTTGAAAGGTGAGTAAATCGCCACCTTTCATCTGCCGATTTCCAGATAGGGAAATCCCCGATACACAGAAGTGTTGACCGTTGACATCGGGGATCGGGATTCAGAGTTTCATATTGCACGGGAGGTGCACACAAGGTTCGCGAGTCTGCGAAACCTGATTTCCCGACTGGTGAAAGGGAGATCGCCGAGAAGTGTGTTGTGGGTAGGAGACTCCCAAGGGAGTCAGAAGAGTTGTTAACTCATCGGGCCGCATTGTTGAAGGTCCTGGTGAGAGCGATCGTGTCTTCGAGGCAGGTTGTCGTCAAGTGGTATCAGAGCCCGAAAAGGGGTTCTCTTTGCTACGATAGTAGAGAGAAGCAGTAACGAAATTCGCCATGCCGCCCAGGAGAGAGAGGCAGTCACTTGATCGTGAGGACAGGGATGCCCGAAGAAGGGGTAGGCCGGCAGGGAATCCAGAAATGGAACGTCAAATACGAGATCTCGGGGTGAGACTCGAAGAGATGGAGACCACCCAGAGGCACGGTGCGGGTGCAGTAGAGTTTAGCGATTCCGAGGTTGAAGAGGAAGCTGGACATGATACTGAGGAAGCCACAGCAGAAGATGCCTCGACAGAGAGGTTGATCAGAGCCATTTCGAATATGAGCTTGAAGACAAAGATGGACATTCCCGTCTATGAGGGAAGTCTAAACGCAGAAGAGTTGCTGGATTGGATTTGAGCACTCGACACCTACTTCGATTACGAAGACATCAAAGAGGACAAGAACGTAAGGCATGTCGTCACGAAGTTAAAGGGACATGCAGCCTTATGGTGGGACGAGCTGCAGGCAGACAGGCGTTCCAAAGGAAAACATAAGATCAAGAGCTAGGATCGGATGATCGCCAAGATGAAGGTGAAGTTTATTCCAAGGGATTACCAGATCACTCTGTTCAGGCGTATGCAGAACCTGAGACAGAAGATGATGACGGTGAAGGAGTACACCGAGGAGTTTTATAGGATCAACATTCGAGCTGGTCATCGGGAGAGTGATGACGAAAAGGTAGCAAGATACCTAAATGGGTTGAGGTATGACATTCAGGACGAGCTGAGCATGGTTACCATCCGCACAGTTGAGGATGCGTACCAAATGGCTCTAAAAGCCGAAGAGAAGTTGAACCGCAAGCAAGGACAGTGAGGGCGAGGCAGAAGCCAGCCTATAGGCAAAGAAGTTGCCCAAGAGAGAGCTCAAAAGCCCAAGGAGGATTGGAAGAGGCCTCAGGGAAAAGCTGAAATAGGTGGAACCTCACAGCAGAGGCAGAAATATGCTGAGCCGAGGAGACAGCAAGGAGGATATGCTGATGCAATCACATTTCCTCGTACCCGAGGTAGAGGAAGAGGCAGAGGAGGAATTATCACATGTTTTACGTGTGGTAAAGATGGACACAAAGCCGTAGACTGTCTAGATAGAAATATGGATAGAGGAAAAGCTCAGGTCGCAGAGGCGTAGAGGCATGATGTGGAGGATGAAGACACTGGAAGTGGGAGATCACTGACAGTGCACAAGGCTCTCTTG
>JASDQU010736870.1:411690-422675 GCA_032191745.1 Picea mariana
GTGTCACCACTGGTCTCTTCGCATGTTTTCTCGTTGTTGCAGATGGTGCTCCAACTTTGGGCAGTGCCATTCCACTTTTGTGATGAATTTTTGGAATAGCTCTACATCTCTTTATGGGTAGTTGTAGCTCGACTCTGATACTCTTAAGTTCACCCTGGTTCACTTTATTTTCTCTCTCTTGCATGCAACAATGAGTTAGACTTAATGAATTCTTGTTGTTTTTGTGTGTTCGTGCCAATTGTACTTGTCTCATCCTGACTTAACTTACTTGTCCAATCCACCACCATGGTTGATGAGTTGTTAACTAAATGCTCCTTTATTACCAAATCCATCATGTGATTTTTCCATCATACTACTAATTCATCATGATTTTCGATGGATTTTAGCATTTAAGACTATACAACGCTTTTATGACATGTCATTCTCGCTTCATAACCAACGTGTTCATGCTTTAATTCTTTTAATGGTCTTGTCATTGCCAAACTACACATTGGTTCTTTGTTGTTTTATCTATGTTCTTCATAGTATATCTCATCTATGTATTGCCTCCTAAATTGGCACAATTATATTCTGATGTGTGATGACCATTCCATATGCGCAAGTTCTTATGGCTTGGTACTCGAACACTCTTTTTATTTTTACTATATCTACTTTTTATTTGGTTTTCCTTGTTTTTATTTCTACTATGGTACAACTACTATAATACACGTGTTCTAGTGCATCCCATATTAATATGCACATTGTTGGTCATCTCTATAGAGTTTTATCCAACTTCCATTCACCATTCCTTCAAATACTTCTCCATTCAAGGTTTCCAACCATGCATCACCTATCTCTGTTACCTGTTGAATCACATAGGTTCCTAACTAGTGCATTCTAAACTTTCCTAGATGTTGCATAAAATTGTTTTCATAGAGTAGTATCAGATATCCTACTTGAAACTTCTTATGTTTAATGTATTGATCATGCCAAGCTTTATCTCTTTCTTTTTTAACCTTCTGATGGAAACCTACGATAAACCAATCTTCCTCAAGTTGTACTAATTGTTCCCATCTCTCCTCTATTGTTCTAGTGTATGATATCTCAGTGATTGCTACAATGCATTGGCTAGGTAGAATGAAATCCATTGGCATCACTGCTTCATGTCCATATACCAATTTGAAATCTGTCTAACCTGCCAAATTTTTACTTGTTGTTTTGTAAGCCCATAACACTGCAGGAACTCTTAAGTCCCAATCATCTCTCCCTACATTGTAAATTTTGGTCAAGGCATTCTCCAAAATTTTATTGAAAGCATCCATTGTTCCATTCACCTGAGGATGATACATGGTACTCTTCTGATGATGGATTTGGAACTCCTCAATTAATGGTGCAATTGACTTTTTTAGAAAGTGTGTACCTTGATCATTGAGTAATATTCAAAGACATCCAAACCTTGTGATTATATTTTCAAACAAAAACCTCGTAGCAGTCTCTGTGGTTCAATCTGTAATTGGGGATGCTTCTTCCCACCTGTTCAAATACTCTGTCATAGTGATGATATACCTTTCCCATGATATTCTTGTGCGTGGATTGATTGGTCCTAAAAAGTATATGGCCCATTTTTCAAATGCTTGCAATGTAACATGTGGATTTAAAGGCATTTCACCCCTCCTAGATGGATTTACCACTCTTTGACAGACATCACATGATTGCCAGTACTCCTTCGCATCTTCGTGAAGTGTACGCCACCAAATCCTTGTGAACAAAATATTTTGTGCAGTTTCTCTCCCTGTATAATGTCCTCCTGCAATCTCGTCATGTGCTTCTTCAAGTATCATTGGTCTCTCGTGTTCCAACATGCATCGTCTCAATATTCCATTTGCACCCAACTTGTATAAATTCCCTACAATCAACTGATAATATGTTACTTTCACTACCAATTGTTTCTTCTATGTTATTGTCATTCCAGATGGAGACATCCATCTACATATAAATTGTACGATGTACGAGAAGAAATCATCCACAATATTTACTGCAAATAGTTGTGCATATGCAAAGCTATCATCTAAATTACCTGCATCTTCACCTAACAATATGCACGATAGATGATTTGTTACTGCATTCAACTTACCTAGTTTCACTACAACCTCGAAGTTATATTCCTAAAATAAGAATATCCATTTGCATATTCTCCTCCACCAACACTGGCTTATTGACTAAGTATTTTAATGCATAATGGTTTTTATACATCTTAAAGTGAGATCCCAATAAATAATGTATGAACTTATGTAGCGCATAGACCATTGTCAATCCTTCTCGTTCCATGGTAGTATAATTGTTCTCTGCTATAGACAACTTCCTACTTGCAAAAGAAATTGGGTGATCTATGCCTCCTTCCCTTGGTTAGGATAGTATTGTGCCCAATGTTATGGACAATGTATCTACATGTACATGGAACACTTTGTTCCAATCCTAAAATATCAAAATCGGTGCAGTTACCAGTTTTGTGTTTCAAGGTGTCCAACCCCTTCTGATAGTCCTCGTTCCATTGAAACTTTGCTTCCTTCTTCAATAAATTTTCCATTGGCTCTATGATATGCACATATCCTTTGATACATTTCCTGTAATAACTTGTATGACACAATGTTTCCCTCAACTTTCTGACTGATGTAGGACGTTCTAACTTCATAATTACTGCAATCTTAGCTGGATCTACTAATAGTCCCTGTTGGCACACTACATGTCCCAACATAATTCCAAACAGTGCACAAAAGATACACTTCTTTACGTTCAACGAAATTTGACACTGTTTATACCGATCCGAGATTAGTCTAAGGACTTCTATATGATCCTTTAGTAGACTGAACACAGTCTAATCATCCAAGTATACTTCTAGGAACTTATGGATGAACTCCTTGAATGTTTCAACCACTACTCTAGAAAACACCATAGGGGATTTCTTCAATATGAATGGAATAAATGTATATTGATAATTCCCCCACTCTATCACAAAAGTGGCCTTGTGTCGATCCTCATGTGAAATTTTTTTCCAATGTACCTAGAGAATCCATTTGTTAATAATAAGTCTCTTATCCTCCTACATTCTCCAATACCTCATCTATGAATGATGTTGGAAATGGATCATGTAAACACACATCATTCAACTTCCTCAGATCTACGTAGATCTTGATTCCTCCTATCTTTTTGTCCTACACTACCATTGGACTGATCCATTTGGATTCCTCTACCGATTCAATAATTCCTACATCTAACATCATGTCTAGTTCAACTTTCACTTTCTCTTTTTACTTTGGATTTAACCTGCAAGGCTTCTGGCACAGTTGCTTAACGCTTGGTTTCAGTGGAATATTCATCTCACCTAAGTCTCCAGTTATCTCCTTCATCTCTGAAAATGTCATTGGGAATAGGTCTTGGTATTATTGTAATAAGTCTTCAATATTTTCTATTGTCTCGTCACTCCAATAATCTCCTATATGTGCAAAATTCGGATTCTTTGTTATCCTAATGTTTACCTTCCGTGATTTGAAAAAAATATTTTAATGACAATTGTTGAGTTTTTAAAACATGAGTTATTTTACCATTTAGGAATTGAATAAAAGAGGAAGAATTAAAGATGTAGCATGGAAGCTATAAAGCAATATACAGATCTATAAATAATCATGAATAAACAACAAACCATAAACAACAAAGTTGATAATAGAGTTCGACAATCTCGCCTATGTCTCTGGGCCTTTGTCTAAGTGGATGAGGCTTTCTTATTTTTGTTCAAAGATTTAAAAGTACATCATAACAGTGCCAAAAGGATTAAAAACTTATCTGGTTGTGTTCTAACAGATCTCAAGAACCCAACAAAAATGACGACACTGAAAATGGATGAACAAAGCTCCCAGAAATGGCCCTGCTCTCCTCAATGGATTCCCTTCATAAAAATGGCCTTGCCTCAACAATTCATCAGCATTTTCTTGATATGAACCTCCTACATGGGTTCAAGAACCTTTGGTTTATATAGGCTTTGAAGTTGGCAACAAACTCCCAACTTGCCCCCAAGATATGGCCTTAAAAAGGGCCCAAGATCCTCCAAAAATGGATTAAATCTCCCAAAACTAGTTGAAAATCCCATTAAAATCTTATAGTACAGTTTTAAAACCCACTATTTGCAAATAATACGGTGCAACCCCCTTCACGCGGGCCCCTGGTCATATGGGTGCCCTCCATGTGGCCCTATGCTGGTACTGGTTCACTGGCCCCTGGATTCCTAGCGCTGGTCATGTGGACCAGCCATGTGGTCATGCTCCTATGACTGCACGCCCTTGCATCCATTATAACCCATAGCCTTTAGCCCTTGGTCTAGCGCCTTGGTTGGTGGGCTAGCCCGACCGACTGGGTGCTTATCCACACACATCCACGCTAAACTATATATGATATGGACACATGGTTGAATGCTATAGAACTATGGATCAAACCACAACAATTTTGTGCCAACACTTAAGGTAAGGTTCTGTGCTATTGGTCATATAGAGATTTTTGTCGAGGGTTGGGGGCTAAGCCCCAGCCTTGTTCTCCACCCAATATAACTTTTCACAAGTTTAAATAAATCTTTGAGACTATGGTTAATAAGACATACCATGGGCGAGTTGGTAGCTCGACCCTACCAAACCTTTTGTCGCCCGAACCAGAGGTCACAGGTTCAACTCCCTAGGAGTCACATAACTTTTACCACAATGGCCAATGGAGGGGTGCCATGTGGCATCCCATGACTGGTCCATGTGGCACCATGATATTTACCCACAAATATTCCATGTGTCCAAACATGATTCATCCACGTCTGCCACATGTCTTCCCTATCAGTGTGCCAACTGTACCTGCTACGTTAGCCCGTGCCACGTGTCACCCTTGTAGTGGTTCCATGTGTCACAATCATACTTGTCCACATATGCACCTACCCATGTTAGCACATGTCCACATCAGCATGCCAATGCACCCTACCACATCACCTCTATAGACGTATGACTTGTACAGTCATCTACCACGTCAGCAATGTACGGATTGTACGGACTGCATAGTCATCAAATTTGGCATGTTTGGGAAAATGAACAGAGCACGATATCTTCGCATATGATGTTCATTTGAGCCCGTTCAAGTTGCATTGGGTTCGTATCTATGAGGCCTATGCATGTGTCCATTTTGAAGCCATTCCGAGCACTTTGATTTTTAGGCCTTCCTGGACCCCATTTTGGCTCCTGGATCCAATTTTGGATCATCCCGTGTCTTTATCAGTTGTGTGTGTGGAATAATCAAGCTCTTTCCCTTCTACTTCTCGTTCTCCTTATGTTTCAGGTAATTATACATTTCTAGGATCTTCTTCATCATGTTCTTCCTTAGCTACATTGTAGCATTCCAATAACTCATGGACATTTATATTAGATCTGTGCGCACTACACACTAATACTACCTCCATCATCCCTTCTTCTGAGAATATCCTCATTTGAATAGCCTGTAGCATTGCATCTATTGATGGATATTCATGTTTGAATGTGAACATGAATCTGAACCTCTAGATAAACTCTTCCCATCATGTTGTCTCACTGTGCATTTCCAATTCCAAATACCAGTTCTTTGGAATTGTGTCCAGTGTGTGTATAAATGTGTGCATCCATTTTATATATGGTACTGAACTCCATAAAGCCCTGCACTTGTCAACATTACCTGTTGGGTCACTCTCTCCTATATACTTATGTGCAATGTCTTATTCCTCAACACCAAACCTTATTTGCATGAGTCTGTTGCATTGTGACCAATATTTTATCCCCTCTCTATTTGCATCCCACCATCTAGTTGGATTCTCCTTTAAGACAACATCTAGTGCTAACATAATTTATTGTTCGGGTACCTACAATTCAAATTCCTTTACAAACATGCCTATATCAGTTAATTTTTCATACCTAGGTGGATCACATATCTCTTATCCAATCCAACACAAGGATTGGTTTATGCATGCAAATCGTCTAGTTGACACTTCATGCATCCTTTGTTGCCATTGTTCTAGACCTTCTTCTAAATCTGATTCACACCAACTACTGCTTCTCCAACTTAGTGCACTATCCACTATCGAGTTGACATAATCCTCCATCTACGCATTCATGTTATATAAATTGTCAATGTCGTTCGCTCTTGCTGGATCTATGTATATTTTTCCTTCTGATGGGTCCAAGGGTTCAATAACTTTCAAATATCCAACCTTAAATATCATCTCCCTCTTCTTCAAGTTGATGATTTCTTGGTTATCAAACGCCCATTCTAGTCCCATTAGTGTTGGATATGGTTGAATTTTGTCCATGATATCAATAAATTCAAAGTCTTCCATGATACTCACCCCATATATGTTCATAAGTACTCCTATCAAACAACCAATTGAGACTATTTTGTGTTGATTTGTGATCCTTAACTAAACATGAGACCATACTAACTTGGTTTTTCCCATCAACTCCCATGTCTTCTTAGGTAAAAAATTCACGTTCGATCCCAAATCCAAGATGTCATTATCCACATCATACTCCCCAATCTAAGAATTACATCTGAATTCTCCATTGGTTCTCTTCCTGTGCGGTACCTAATTTACCATCCTTTGGGTGATATGAGTTTCCATTCCTCTTGTATAGTGATCAATCATGTCATATAATGTACTCAACACAATTTCATATTTCATTATATCTACACAACTCCTTAAGAATTATGTTATCTTTCTTACCTTTTCAGTCAGTTTCTTTGGCATAGCACGATCTTCTACACGAGGTTTAGATGATGTTGATGCTCCCCAATCATTTCTAAGTACTTTTATTTATTTTTTATATGTCTCCCTTTCTTGATGAGGATCAAAGGTTGTCATAGGCCCTCATGACTTCCTTACCCATTTCTCAGTTTTCTTTCCTCCATTTTTCATATCATACCCTATTCTAGATCCTCCGCATGTAACCATTGTAATTCTTGGTCCTTCATTGCATCTTTCAACTGATATTTTTTGTACATTTTGATTTGGGTTATGATTCTAGTTTCCTCTGGCCTGCCATTTCACAACTAGTTGGGGACACTCTTCTATCACGTGATCTAATGCTATGCAATATGTGCACATTTTACACATATTTAGGAAGTCATGGTCTGGGTATCCTGGTTGATTATAGTTATAACATATTATTGATCCTCTTCCTCCTCTACTGAAATTTCCTCTACCTCAGCTCCTACCAATTTTTCCTATGTTCCCTTTATTGAAACCTACTTTATTTTTATATTTTGGACCCCCCGCTTCTATTGTGGCATTCTCCCCATGAATCCTGTATATATTTAATGTGTGTTCCCTCATCAAGTCAATTACGCGGTAATCCTTCTCTTCATGTCCCACAGACTTGCAAAAATTGCAAAACAAGTTTTTGGGTGTACTATGATACTTTTGCAGTAATGGACACTCAATGGAATGATGGCCCCATTTCTTACATACCCAATGCTTACAACATTTTCTTTTAAACAATCCAAATATTTGAGGTCTTATTTTGCCTTATATTGAGGTAAGATTCACTTGAAACTTAGCAAAAGGGTAATATATTTTCACATCATTACGATGATGTAGATTAATGCCAGACTTGATTTTAGTGTTAATTCACTAAGATTAAATGTTTGTATGCAATTATCCCATGTTTATGGTACAGACATGGTATAGTCATTTTTTACGTGTCTAGGTGTGGAAGCTAACTCCCGTGCGAAATTCATGTCCAGTAGCGGGCCTCCCAGTCGCATTCTATAACCAATGAATGTGCCAATTCCAAATTGATAGCTTGTTTGAGTGTTTTCTCCTAAATCCCTTCTGGTTTTATAGTTCATTTGATCTGATCAAAGAAACAACTTCCCTACGAGTGCTTCACCTAGCATACCTTCTATATCAAGATACAATTCCATCAAATCTAGGTGTGGATACATGTGCATAGGTTGCACCCATTTCCTTCTTCGTTAATCTGCAGAAAAAAAACAATAGGTTAGTTTTTCACTTCTGATCCAGGTGGATATCAGTGGCCACCGACCTTTTCCAACTGACAGTTTTCTGGAAATTTTGGCAATTTACTATTTTTAGCAGTTTTAACTTTCGAGGCTATTTTGAGGGCCTAAATAAAGATTTTTCAAGATAGAGCTTCTCAATGATAGAATAAGGCATGATTGAGCCCCCTAAATGAATCTCCTCAACGATACCTTTCCAACGGGCTATCATACTCCTAAAATGGAGATCGTATGCAAACGTTATGACCCCGTGAAGTTGATGTACTAACTTACTCAAACGGGGCCCACATGACTTTTAGCGCTTCATCTCCTAGGGTTAGGTTTTTGGATGTATAGGGTTTTTAACATTCTTTTTTATTGTATAAAGGCCTTCATAGCCTCATTGTAATCATATTATTGTGAATGAGGGAAGCCATCACATCTCTTCTCAGAGATAAGCTGCCACCATTCTAGCGAGTCTTTCACTCTGTATTTTTACAGTCTCTGTACATTTCTTTCATTATTAGAAATCATGTATTACTGTATCTCTATGTTTATGGTTTCATATATAATGCATTTATGTTATATTATTGTACATCCACGATATCTTTGTACATTTATTTATTATATCTCTGCTCTCATTTTGTTCTGAAAATAATCTAGATCAATGGTATTAGAGCAGGCTGCTCTTGATCATTTTTTAGTGCATGTCCCCAACTAGGTCTGAGTATATCAAGTTGGGTCTCGAGCTTGTCTCTCTTGAATAAAATATCTCTCTCACGCCCAAGAAACCCTCCACAGCGGAAGAAAAGGAAAATGATGGAGAAGACGATCCAATCAGTTTGTTGCTTGAGCAAGCTCTCATGCGACAAAGGGATGAAATGATGGAGAATTTTTCCCACATCCTTCAATGCCTCCTGATAGCATCAGGTGAATATTCATAAAGCTACCACTTTGGAGGTACCTCACATTTTAAGGTACATGTCAATTTTGATATTCCTATATTTGAAGGTCAGATAGATGCAGATGCCCCAGATAAATGGTTAAATCTGTTAGTAGGTTATTTCTCTGTTCACAATTTTTTCGACAGAGAAAAGATCATCTTCACACTCCTTAAGTCTCTCCCCCATGTCAAACATTGGTGGGAAACTTACTGGGAGTAGAGTTCCATAGAGGAGTCTGGAATATATGGGGTTGAGCCCACTTGGTATTTTTTTGAGGATGTTGTAAAGGAACAATATTACCCTGTTGGAAAGTATGAGGACCAGTACATGAGATGGACCACACTGTGACAAGAGAGGGCCATGCTGTTATGGAGTTCACCAATACCATCCATACCTTGTGCCAAGCTGGGTATCAAAGACTCTGAACCACATTTGGTTCTGAAATACCGTTGGGCTCTACATATATACATCCAAACAGAAATGGATTTTCTGGACATCTCATCACTCGATGCTACTTATTGATATGTTGTTAAAATCGAGTATAAATTTAAGCACCAGAACAAACGAGAGTTTGGGTTTGCATATCCGCAACAGCCAAAGTATGATAAAGATGACCCTAACAAATAACTTCCTGAAAACCAGTCTAAGCCACAAGAAAAGAAGGGTCACGGGAAGACAAAGGACATCGGAAATTGGTGTGATTTCCACAAAATCCCTTGACACAACACTGATGAATGTCACTCAAAACAGTCATTGGCAGTCGAGATCAAAGACAAGATACCAAAACCTGATTCAGAATCTGATTCTAAAAATATTGGTAAAAGACAAATCATCGATGCAGACCCCACTGCTATTGTCACGATCGCAACAATTCAACTAGAAGAACGAACAGATCCTGAAGAGGGTGAGTGCCTTTTTCATTCACATATGTGGGTGAAGGGGACCCCGCTGCATTTTATTTTTGATAGCAGAATCCAGAAGAGCCTCATCTAAACAGAGGTTGTCAAACAGTTGGGATTGTCGACAACACCACACCCGCAACCATACAACATCGGATGGCTTCACCAAGGATGAGATCTTCGTGTCAACCAACAATGTCGATTGTCATACGACATCCAACCCTTCAAGGATGAGGTATTATGTGATGTTTTCCCACTATATGTATGTGATGTTCTCTTGGTCCAACCATATATGTGGAAGCACCATGATATGTATGAGTCTCGACCCCGCAGTGTTATTGTTACTTTGGGGGGTGATCTCTACAGAATACTAGAGGTAGTTCCGACTATTGTTCCACCTAAATAGTGCCACAAGGTAGTATCTCATACTGCAAAATTTAGCTTCTTCATAATCTGTTCAAAAGGGGAACACAAGGACACTACAACCACTACAGCCTCACCCCAAGCACTTCTATCCAACAGAAGCAGGTTAACAAGGTTTTTTCAAAGCGCAAAGATTCCTTCTTCACACTGTCCTCTCATGTAGCTCAAATTTTTGAACAGCCTCAGCCTCAACAGGTTTGTGACAAAATTCCACAAACTGAGTAGCGCAACGTCTCCAGCAAGGCAAGCATCTCCCGAAGATGCAGATTCAACAAACACTTTTCCCTCTCCCCTAGGAAATCAATGCAATGGATACCATTTCTTCCTAAGGAGGGAGGATTGATATAGGTGGATATTAGTGGCCACCCACTTTTTCCAACTGTCTCAAAACGGTTTTCTGACAATTTTGGCAATTTACTATTTTTAGTAGTTTTAACTTCTAGGGCTATTTTGAGGGCCTAAATGAAGGTTTTTCAATATCGAGATTCTCAGTGTTTCTCAAAGGCATGATTGAGCCCCCAAAATGAATATCCTCGACAATACTTTTCTAACGATCTATCATACACCTAAAACAATGATCGTATGCAAAAGTTATGACCCCGGGAAGTTGATGTACTAACTCACCCAAATGGGGCCCACATGACTTTTGGCGCTTCATCTCCTAGGGTTAGGTTTTTGGATGTCTAGGGTTTTT
>JASDQU010736870.1:429378-441556 GCA_032191745.1 Picea mariana
ACTTGGTATTCAGTTCTGCTTACCATCCGCAGACAGATGGGTAGACAGAAGTAGTCAACAGAAGCTTAGGGGATCTGTTGAGGAGCCTAGTGGTGGAGCATCACAGCAGTTGGGATCAGATCTTACCACATGCAGAATTTGCATACAACGATTCGGTGAATCGAAGTATAGGTAAGAGCCCATTTCAGATTTTGTATGGGACACAGCCAAGAGGAGTTTCTGAGCTCAGGGAGTCAGAATGGGTTGAAACTAGCAGCGCGAGAGCTGAGGAATTCGCTGAAGCAATGCAAGAACTTCACACACAGGTGAAGCAGCGACTGCAGAAATCGAATCAGAAGTACAAGCGCAGAGCCGATCAGAGAAAAAGGCAGCTTCAGTTTGAAGTTGGGGACATGGTTCTCGTGCACTTGAGAAAAGAAAGGTTCCCAAGGGGAACATACAACAAGATCAAGATGAAGAAAATTGGGCCATGCAAAATCCTGAAGAAATTCAGGGAGAATGCATATGAACTTGAGTTTCCAGAGGCCATAGGGATATCCCCGATATTTAATGTCTCGGACCTATACCCATATAAGGCCGGAGCTGCAAGAGCTGGAAGTGTTGAGGAACCAGTAATCCAATGGCAGAAGCAGTTGCCAGTTGCGCAGGAGCCTCAGATGGAGTGCATACTGGATAAAAGAGTTGGCAGGAAAACCAGGAGAAAGCAGTATTTTGAATACCTGGTGAAATGGAAGAATCACCCAGTGGAGGATGCCAGCTGGAAAACAGAGGCAGTGATATAGAAGCATGGGCATAGTGTGCGGGAACTCATGGACAGGATCCCATGAAATATTTTGAGCCGAGGAGTATGATGCAGGAGCATCTACGACTTCATCAAGCGAGCCAGTGCATGGAAAAAGAACATACAGCTGGACAGCGCCAACACATACATTTTTGAATTACTTTGAAAAGATTGTTGTGCCGCCATTTGAATGAAAGCATTCATAAGAAGTGCACTTGTATTGTAATGCAGATAGGAAGGAATTTAATGGTTTTAATGCGGTTAGATAGGAATTAACTGTAGATTAGACAGTTTTTCTTTCGAGAGGGAAAACGGAATATAGGCACCCTCCTTTGTAACATTGTATTTTTTATTCAACATTTGCATTGAGAGGGGATTATCATAATTCTCATTCATACAGGAGCAAGGGAGAGCAGAGCAGAGAGCTTGTGAAGAAACCCCATGTACAGATATTGAATTAATAGGAAAAGATTTGATTCAATTTCATGGATGTGTTTGATCTCTGTGTGTTGTTGATATTATGCTGTTGCATACTTGCTTCTTTTTATGATTATCTTCTATATGCTGCGTATGTGATTGCATATCAGGTTCGAAACCTGAGAGAATGAGGGAATAAGTTCCAAGTGTTTCACTGTTCGAACCAGGAGATTCCTGCATAGAGTGCAGTCGAATTCCTCCGCATAGAGTGCGTTGATGAAGTTCAATAGTGAAGCTCTTATTCTCATCGACCAGAGTTGTGTTGGGATATTCGAACCATGCAAGTGAAGTGCAGGTCAGATTGAAGTCTCAGTTGCAAGCCTGAGAAAAGGAAGGCCGGGGTTGCTATGATTATGAAGCATAGAACCTGGAAGATCTCAACTCTTTGAGAGCTGTTGGAAGCCGAGCACAGGAAGTGCGTGAGAGGTCTCTGAAGGAGTCAGAGAAACAAAGCTCAGGAAGGATAGTACCTTTGCTTCGCTTACGCAGGATGAAGGTGTTGAAGCGGAGAAATCTTCAAGAGGAAGAGAATTGATGACTTGAATTTGTTGTGGAGAGTCACGAAATCCCGCAGACCGTCATATCGCAGAGGAGTTGCGAGGGGGTTAACTCGCAGGTGCACGAGAGAATCTGTTTGTCATCGAATATCGGCATATCGGGGTTGGTGAGTGCAAGAGTTGCATGCACGTCGAAATCGCGAGCTGCGATTTCCCGATTTAATCGGAGTCGTCGATCATCGGAGGGACAGGTGGCACGATATCCCGAGGAGTCGGGACTTGGCACTTCGGCATTTTCGAAGTCGAAGGGAGCACGGAGAAACAGCGAAGCCCCGAGTTGCGACGCATCCCACAAAGATGGAGCAGAGGACAGCACATGGCATCGCACATCGGAGTTTGGGGTTTTGAAAGGTGAGTAAATCGCCACCTTTCATCTACCGATTTCCCGATAGGGAAATCCCCGATACACAGAAGTGTTGACCGTTGACATCGGGGATCGTGATTCAGAGTTTCATATTGCACGGGAAGTGCACACAAGGTTCGCGAGTCCGCGAAACCCGATTTCCCGACTGGTGAAAGGGAGATCGCTGAGAAGTGTGCTGTGGGTAGGAGACTCCCGAGGGAGTCAGAAGAGTTGTTAACTCTTCGGGCCACGTTGTTGAAGGTCCTGGTGAGAGCGATCGTGACGTCGAGGCAGGTTGCCGTCAGACTCCCTGGGAGTCACATAACTTTTACCACAATGACCAATGGCGGGATGCCACATGGCATCCCATGACTAGGCCATGTGGCACCAAAATATTTTCCCACAAAGATTCCACATGTCCAAACATGATTCATCCACATATGCCACATGTCTTCCTTGTCAGTGTGCCAACTGTACCTGCTATGTTAGTCTGTGCCATGTGTCACCCTTGCAGTGGTGCCATGTGTAACAATCATACTTTTCCACATCTGCACCTGCCCATGTTAGCACATATCCACATCAGCATGCCAATGCACCCTACCACATCACCTCTATAGACGTACGAATTGTACAGTCCTCAACCACGTCAGCATTGTACGGACTGCATAGTCATCAAATTTTTCATATTTGGGAAAATGAACAGAACACGATATCTTTTGCATATGATGTTCGTTTGAGCCCATTCAAGTTGATATGAACGATGTGTGCGAAACTAAATAGGTAATGTTTTCCAAGTAGACAAAAAATGGGTCATTACTGTCATTTTTCCTTCTCTTAATTGTTGTGTTCCATAAATTGGCATACCTCATAGAGAAATTGTTGCCACCTCATGCATGCATCTTCTAATAATACCCTGTTTCTTTCCACTCGACCAATGCAATCAATATTAGCAACCATGAATAATGGAATTCAATGTCATTTTCCTGGGGCCCCCTACAATCCTGTAAAAATAGGTTTACCAAGTAGGTGGCCCAACTCATTTAGACGCCTTCCATACACTTCTGTGTGGCTACATTAGCTACAACTAGTACTTCATCTTTGTGACATTTTCATAGCAGCTCGCAAGCCAAAACCTGCATCGCAAACATCACTTTTGTATCGTTGATGCTCTTAACATACAGACCCCTCTTTCCTCTAAATTTCTGGAATTTCTCTTTCATTGACTCGGAGAGGGATCACCCTCTCTCCTTGTTGAAAAATAGTCCTCGATCCTTGCCAGCTTTTGGAAAACCTGTAATATGCACAATTATCCTTGTATCGATTGATATTGGGGGATCCAACCAAAGTTCCCCCCCCATGAACATAGCTTAGTAAAACCTTCACGCAGGCATTAATTTCCGAACTCGACTCGAAATGTGAAATCTCCAACAAGTTTAGTATTCCTTCTTTCTCCAACCTTGATGCCCATTCCTGTGGATCTAATAGGATTTATCATGCTCCTAGGAAATTCCTAGTGCACAATTCTTGTTCCCTGGCCAACTCTCGGAATTTATGTGCATCAATGATATCATGGTCCATAAACCTAAGGCTAGCAATCTTCCCAATCATATATTCTTCACTACTTACACCAGTCAGAATTGGTGCTATTGACAATGGGTACTTCCCATTGTCTGATACATTGACAGGTGGTGCATTATCCATCCATGACGGCAGGTAATATCTATGAAATATCTCCTATGGTGCTGAAGACGAAGCTCCGACTACCTCCTTGACCTCTGGTGTCACCACTGATCTCTTCGCATGTTTTCTCGTTGTTGTAGATGGTGCTCCAACTTTGGGCAGTTCCATTCCACTTTTGTGCTGAATTTTTGGAATAGCTCTACATCTCTTTATGGGTAGTTGTAGCTTGAATCTGATACTCTAAAGTTCACCCTGGTTCACTTTATTTTCTCTCTCTTGCATGCAATAATAACTTAGACTTAATGATTTCTTGTTGTTTTTGTGTGTTCGTGCCAATTGTACTTGTCTCATCCTGACTTAACTTGTCCAATCCACCACCATGGTTGATGGGTTGTTAACTAAATGCTCCTTTATTATGAAATCCATCATGTGAGTTTTCCCTCATACTACTGATTCATCATGATTTCTGGCGGATTTTACCATTTAAGACTATACGACGCTTTTATGACATGTCATTCTCGCTTCATAACCAACGTTTTCATGCTTTAATTCTTTTAATGGTCTTGTCATTTCCGAACTACACATTGGTTCTTTGTTGTTTTATCTGTCTTCTTCATAGTATATATCGTCTATGTATTGCCTCCTAAATTGGCACAATTATATTCTGATGTGTGATGACCATTCCTTATGTGCAAGTTCTTATGGCTTGGTACTCGAAAACTCTTTTTATTTTTACTATATCTACTTTTTATTTGGTTTTCCTTGTTTTTATTTCTACTGTGGTACAACTACTATAATACACATGTTCTAGTGCATCCCAGATTACTATGCACATTGTTGGTCGTCTCTATAGAGTTTTATCCGACTTCCATTCACCATTCCTTCAAATACTTCTCCATTCAAGGTTTCCAACTCTGCATCACCTGTCTCTGTTACCTGTTGAATCACATAGGTTCCTAACTAGTGCATTCTAAACTTTCCTAGATGTTGCATAAAATTGTTTTCATAAAGTAGTATAAGATATCCTACTTGAAACTTCTTATGTTTAATGTGTTGATCATGCCAAGCTTTATCTCTTTCTTTTTTAACCTTTTGATGGAAACCTACGACAAACTGATCCTCCTCAAGTTGTACTAATTGTTCCCATCTCTCCTATATTGTTCTAGTGTATGATATCTCAGTGATTGCTATGATGTGTTGGCTAGGTAGAATGAAATCCATTGGCATCAATGCTTCATGTCCATATACCAATTTCAAATGTGTCTAACCTTCCAAATTTTTACTTGTTGTTTTGTAAGCCCATAACATTGTAGGAACTCTTAAGTCCCAATCGTCTCTCCCCACATTGTAAATTTTGGTCAAGGCATTCTCCAAAATTTTATTGAAAGCGTCCATTGTTCCATTCACCTGAGGATGATACATGGTACTCTTCTGATGATGGATTTGGAACTCCTCAGTTAATGTTGCAATTGTCTTGTTTAGAAAGTGTGTAACTTGATCATTGAGTAATATTCACAGACAACCAAACCTTGTGATTATATTTTCAAACAAAAACCTCGTAGCAGTCTCTATGGTTCAATCTTTAACTGGGGATGCTTCTTCCCACCTGTTCAAATACTCCGTCACAGTGATGATATACGTTGCCCATGATATTATTGTGTGTGGATTGATTGGTCCTAAAACGTATATGGCCCATTTTTCAAATGCTTGCAATGTAACATGTGGATTTAAAGGCATTTCACCCCTCCTAGATGGATTTACCACTCTTTCACAGACATCACATGATTTCCAGTACTCCTTCGCATCTTCGTGAAATGTACGCCACCAAATCCTTGTGCACATAATATTTTGTGCAGTTTATATCCCTGTATATTGTCCTCCTGAAATCTCGTCATGTTCTTCTTCAAGTATCATTGGTATCTCGTGTTCCAACATGCATCATCTCAATATTCCATCTGCACCCAACTTGTATAAATTCCCTACAATCAACTGATAATATGTTGCTTTCACTACCATTTGTTTCTTCTATGTTGTTGTCATTCCAGATGGAGACATCCATCTACATATAAATTGTATGATGTATGAGAAGAAATGATCCACAATATTTACTACAAATAGTTGTGCATATGGGAAGCTATCATCTAAATTACCTGCATCTTAACCTGACAATATGCAGGATAGATGATTTGTTCCTGCATTCAACTTCCCTTGTTTCACTACAACCTTGAATTTATATTCCTAAAATAAGAATATCCATTTGCATATTCTCCCCCCCCAACACTGGCTTATTGACTAAGTATTTTAATGCATAATGGTTTGTATACATCTTAAAGTGAGAGCCCAATAAATAATGTATGAACTTATGTAGCGCATAGACCATTGTCAATCCTTCTCATTCCATGGTAGTATAATTGTTCTCTTCTATAGACAACTTCCTACTTGCAAAAGAAAATGGGTGATCTATGTCTCCTTCCCCTGGTTAGGATAGTATTGTGCCCAATGTTATGGACAATGCATCTACATGTACATGGAACACTTTGTTCCAATCCGAAAATATTAAAATCGGTGCAGTTACCAGTTTTGTGTTTCAAGGTGTCCAACCCCTTCTGATAGTCCTCGTTCCATTGAAACTTTGCTTCCTTCTTCAATACAGTTTCCATTGGATCTACTATATGTACATATCCTTTCATACATTTCCTGTAATAACTTGTATGACGCAACGTTTCCCTCAACTTTCTGATTGATGTAGGAGGTTCTAACTTCATAATTACTGCAATCTTAGCTGGATCTACTAATAGTGCCTGTTGGCACACTACATGTCCCAACATAATTCCAAATGGTGCACAAAAGATACACTTCTTTATGTTCAATGAAATTTGACATTGTTTGCACCGATCCGAGATTATTCTAAGGACTTCTATATGATCCTTTAGTAGACTGAACATAGTCTAATCATCCAAGTATACTTCTAGGAACTCATGGATTGACTCCTTGAATGTTTCAACCACTACTCTAGAAAACACTACAGGGGCATTCTTCAATATGAATGGAATAAATCTATACTGATAATTCCCCCACTCTATCACGAAAGTGGCCTTGTGTCGATCCTAATGTGCAATTTTTTTCCAATGGTACCTACAGAATCCATCTGTTAATAATAAGTCTCTTATCATCCTACATTATCCATTACCTCATATGTGAATGATGTTGGAAATGGATCATGTAAACACACATCATTCAACTTCCTCAGATCTACGTAGATCTTGATTCCTCCTATCTTTTTTTCCTACACTAACATTGGACTAATCCAATTGGATTCCTCTTCTGATTCAATAATTCCAACATCTAACATCTTGTCTAGTTCAACTTTCACCTTCTCTTTTTACTTTTGATTTAACCTGCAAGGCTTCTGGCATAGTTGCTTAAGGCTTGGTTTCAGTGGAATATTCATCTCACCTAAGTCTCTAGTTATCTCCTTCATCTCTGAAAATGTCATTGGGAATATGTCTTGGTATTATTGTAATAAGTCTTCAATCTTTTCTATTGTCTCGTCACTCTAATAATCTCCTATATGTGAAAAACTTGGATTCTCTGCTATCCTAATGTTTACCTTCTGTGATCTGAAGAGATATTTTAATGACAATTGTTGAGTTTTTAAAACATGAGTTATTTTACCATTTAGGAATTGAATAAAAGAGGAAGAATTAAAGATGTAGCATGGCATCTATAAAGCAATATACAGATCTATAAATAAGCATGAATAAACAACAAACCATAAACAACAAAGTTGATAATAGAGTTCGACAATCTCACCTATGTCTCTGGGCCTTTGTCTAAGTGGATGAGTCTTTCTTATTTTTTTTCAAAGATTTAAAAGTACATCATAACAGTGACAAAAGGATTACAAACTTATATGGTTGTGTTCTAATAGATCTCAAGAACCCAACAAAAATGATGTCACTGAAAACAGATGAACAAAGCTCCTAGAAATGGCCCTGCTCTCCTCAATGGCTTCCCTTCATAAAAATGGCCTTGCCTCAACAATTCATCAGCATTTTCTTGATATGAACCTCCTCCATCGGTTCAAGAACCTTTGGTTTATATAGTCTTTGAAGTTGACAACAAAATCCCAACTTCCCCACAAGATATGGCCTCAAAAAGGGCCCAAGATCCTCCAAAAATGGATTAAATCTCCCAAAACTAGTTGAAAATCCCATTAAAATCTTAGAGTACAGTTTTAAAACCCACTATTTGCAAATAATCAGGTGCAACCCCCTTCATGTGGGCCCCTGGTCATATGGGTTCCCTCCATGTGGCCCTGTGCTGGTGCTGGTTCATTGGCCCCTGGATTCCTAGCATTGTTCATGTGGACCAGCCATGTGGTCATGCTTCTATGACTACATGCCCTTGCATCCATTATAACCCATAGCCTTTAGCCATTGGTCTAGCGCCTTGGTTGGTGGGCTAGCCTGACCGAATGGGTGCCTATCCACACACATCCACACTAAACTGTATACGATATGGACACATGGTTGAATGTTATAGAACTATGGATTAAACCACAACAATTTCGTGCCAACACTTAGGGTAAGGTTTTGTGCTATTGGTCATGTAGAGAGTTTCGTCGAGGGTTGGGGGTTAAGCCCCAACCTTGTTCTCCACCCAATATAAATTTTCACAAGTTTAAATAAATATTTGAGACTATGGTTAATAAGACATACCACGGGCAAGTTGGTAGCTCGACCCTACCAAACCTTTTGTCACCCGATCCAGAGGTCACAGGTTCGACTCCCTGGGAGTCACATAACTATTACCACAATGACCAATGGAGGGGTTCCATGTGGCATCCCATGACTGGGCCATGTGCAACCATGATATTTGCCGACAAAGATTCCACATGTCCAAACATGATTCATCCACGTATGCCACATGTCTTCCCTTTCAGTGTGCCAACTATACCTGCTACGTTAGCTCGTGCCACATGTCACCATTGTAGTGCTGCCATGTGTAACAATCATACTTGTCCACATCTACACTTGCCCATGTTAGGACATGTCCACATCAACATGCCAATGCACCCTACCACATCACCTCTACAGACGTACGAATTGTACAGTCATCTACCATGTTAACATTGTACGGATTGTACGAACTGCATAGTCATCAAATTTTGCATGTTTGGGAAAATGAATAGAACGCGATATCTTTCGCATATGATGTTCGTTTGAGACTGTTCAAGTTGATATGAACGATGTATGTGAAACTAAATAGGTAATGTTTTCCAAGTAGACAAAAAATGGGTCATTACTGTCATTTTTCCTTCTCTTAATTGTTGTGTTCCATAACTTGGCGTACCTCATAGAGAAATTGTTGCTACGTCATGCATGCATCTTCTAATAATACCCCGTTTCTTTCCACTTGACCAATTCAATCAATATTAGCAACCATGAATAATGGAATTCAATGCCATTTTCCTGGGGCCCCCTACAATCCTGTAAAAATAGGTTTACCAAGTAGGTGGCCCAGCTCATTTGGATGCCTTCCACACACTTCTCTGTGGCTACATTATCTACAACTAATACTTCATCTTTGTGACATTTTCCCAACAGCTTGTAGGCCAATACCTACATCGCAAACATCACTTTTTTATCATTGATGCTCTTAACATATAGACCCCTCTTTCCTCTAAATCTCTGGAATTTCTCTTTCATTGACTCGGAGAGGGCTCACCCTCTCTCCTTGTTGAAAAATAGTACTCTATCCTCACCAACTTTTGGAAAACCTGTAATATGCACAATTATAGTTGTATCGATTGATATTGGGGGGTCCAATGAAAGTTTCCCCCCCGTGAACATAGCTCAGTAACACCTTCACACAGGCATTAATTTCCGTACTCCACTCGAAATGTGAAATCTCCAACAAGTTTAGTATTCCTTATTTCTCCAACCTTGATGCCCATTCCTATGGATCTAACAGGATTTATCATGTTCCTAGGACATTCCAAGTGCACAATTATTGTTCCCTGGCCAACTCCGGGAATTTATGTGCATCAATGATATCATGGTCCATAAACTTACGGCTAAAAATATTCCCAATCATATATTATTCACTACTTACACCAGTCAGAACTGGTGCTATCGATAATGGGTACTTCCCATTGTCTGATACATTGATAGGTGGTTCATTATCCATCCATGATGGTAGGTAATATCTTTGAAATATTTCTTGTGGTGATGAAGACGAAGCTCCGACTACCTCCTTGACCTCTGGTGTCACCACTGGTCTGTTCACATGTTTTCTCGTTGTTGCAGATGGTGCTCCAACTTTTGGCAGTGCCATTCCACTTTTGTGATGAATTTCTGGAATAGATCTACATCTCTTTATGGGTAGTTGTAGCTTGACTGTGATACTCTAAAGTTCACCCTGGTTCACTTTATTTTCTCTCTCTTGCATGCAACAGTGACTTAGACTTAATGAATTCTTGTTGTTTTTGTGTGTTCATGCGAATTGTACTTGTCTCATCCCGACTTAACTTACTTCTCCAATCCACCACCATGGTTGATGAGTTGTTAACTAAATGCTCCTTTATTACCAAATCCATCGTGTGAGTTTTCCCTCGTACTACTGATTCATCATGATTTCTGACAGATTTTACCATTTAAGACTATACGACACTTTTATGACATGTCATTCTCACTTCATAACCAACGTTTTCATACTTTAATTCTTTTAATGGTCTTGTCATTGCCAAACTACACATTGGTTCTTTATTGTTTTATTTATGTTCTTCATAGTATATCTCGTCTATGTATTGCCTCCTAAATTGGCACAATTATATTATGATGTGTGATGACCATTCCTTATGTGCAAGTTCTTATGGCTTGGTACTCGAACACTCTTTTTATTTGGTTTTCCTTGTTTTTATTTCTACTATGGTACAACTACTATAATACACGTGTTCTAGTGCAGCCCAGATTACTATGCACATTGTTGGTTGTCTCTATAGAGTTTTATTCGACTTCCATTCACCATTAACTCAAATACTTCTCCATTCAAGGTTTCCAACTGTGCATCACCTATCTTTGTTGCCTGTTGAATCACATAGGTTCCTAACTAGTGCATTCTAAACTTTCCTAGATGTTGCATAAAATTGTTTTCATAGAGTAGTATCAGATATCCTACTTGAAACTTCTTATGTTTAATGTGTTGATCATGCCAAGATTTATCTCTTTCTTTTTTAACCTTCTGATGGAAACCTACGACAAACCAATCTTCCTCAAGTTGTACTAATTGTTCCCATCTCTCCTCTATTGTTCTAGTGTATGATATCTCAGTGATTTCTACGATGCGTTGGCTAGGTAGAATGAAATCCATTGGCATCATTGCTTCATGTCCATATACCAATTTGAAATGTGTCTAACCTGCCAAATTTTTACTTGTTGTTTTGTAAGCCCATAACACTATAGGAACTCTTAAGTCCCAATCGTCTCTCCCTACATTGTAAATTTTGGTTAAGGCATTCTCCAAAATTTTATTGAAAGCATCCATTGTTCCATTCACCCGAGGATGATACACGGTACTCTTTTGATGATGGATTTGGAACTCCTCAGTTAATGTTGCAATTTTCTTGTTTAGAAAGTGTGTACCTTGATCATCGAGTAATATTCATAAACATCCGAACCTTGTGATTATATTTTCAGACAAAAACCTCGTAGCAGTCTCTGTGGCTCAATCTATAATTGGGGATGCTTCTTCCCACTTGTTCAAATACTCCATCATAGTGATGATATACCTTACCCATGATATTCTTGTGCATGGATTGATTGGTCCTAAAAAGTATATGGCCCATTTTTCAAATGCTTCCAATGTAACATGTGGATTTAAAGGCATTTCACCCCTCCTAGATGGTTTGACAGACATCACATGATTGCCAATACTCCTTCGCATCTTCGTGAATTTTACGCCACAAAATTCTTGTGCACATAATATTTTGTGCAGTTTTTGTCCCTGTATAATGTCCTCCTGCAATCTTGTCAAGTGCTTCTTCAACTATCATTGGTATCTCGTGTTCCAACATGCATCGTCTCAAAATTCCATCTGCACCCAACTTGTATAAATTCCCTACAATCAACTGATAATATGTTGCTTTCACTACCAATTGTTTCTTCTATGTTGTTGTCATTCCAGATGGAGACATCCATCTACATATAAATTGTACGATGTATGAGAAGAAATCATCCACAATATTTACTACAAATATTTGTGCATATGGGAAGCTATCATCTAAATTACCTGCATCGTCACCTGACAATATGCATGATAGATAATTTGTTCCTGCAT
>JASDQU010736871.1:0-17245 GCA_032191745.1 Picea mariana
TTTAATTAATTAATTAACCTTTTTACCTTTGAAAAGCTCCTTATCTCTCCTTGTGGCTTCCCTGGCCACTGAAAGTCACTTCTATCCATCCCATCCTGTAGTGCTGCTCCTCCTGATTCAAATGAGCTATTACACTGAGAGGTTCCTCCAAGTAATGTGCCCAAAATGACATCTTCAGTGAATTTCATTGACTTATAGCTCAAAATAGTCAAAATCATGGAAATCGTCGGAATGCAACGAAACCAAAGCCAACTTGTGCGAAATGGCTCATAATGATGGAATATGATGAGAAATGCATGCTGGACCCCACAATGCCTCTCAATAACCCCTGTACTTGCTATAACCTCCCTTTGGCTATTCTGGTCATCATAACCCTCTGCACTGTGATGATGTCCCAAAGTGGGGACATTACAGTCCTCCCTGCTAGAAAATTGCTTGTCCTCAAGCAATAACCAAATCATCTCAAATAAAATACCAGGATCCCATGTCCACCTGTGGGATACATAGTAGAACCTATCCAACGATGAACAATAGTACACTCCACCCCCTGGATCCCATATCAGGAAGTGAACTACAATACTCTGTGAAGAACAGTCCTGGAAGATATCAACCCTGTGAACCTCCTGCACCTGACCCATGGCCTCGTCTCGAAATGAGTCCATCCTCCAAATCTCTACCAAGATCCACACAACCTCTATCAACTGCACATGTTGATGCTTGACCAAGGTGATGCAATATCTTTGTGAGGCACCCGCAAGCGATGCACTCCTCTCGACACTAAAGATCAATGGAAAGTTAGAATAACTTTCCCCTGCAATGGTCCACTCTTCCCTATCAGTCAATGAACTGCTCAATCCTGCAATCCGTGGGTCTCATGCTAACCTCTATCGAAGATCCTCATGCTGACACTGCACTACTTTGATCATGATTGTCATCGCCCTGCATGCATCTTGAATCCTCCTCTCCTGGGTCCTCAAGCTGAAACACCTGTGACCACCGGACCTGTTGTCCAGAAACTGTATATGTAAAGGTATCTTTGTAGAAGAAGTACCTATCCAAACATCTCCATGCCCTATCATGATGATCACGTGAAAGGAAGGGTCTCGCCCCATAGGACAAGTACCTACAGACCCACTCCAAACCAAACCAAGGTGGAGTGTGTGGCTCTCTAGTGCAACTTGGGTCAACATGAGCATCGTGCTAACAAAACGGATTCCTAGGTCCCATGGCAAGCTTGGAAGTTTATCACTTCCAATCTTCTCTAACTGCTCCTGTGTGAAGCTAATCACTGTCAAAAGCCCTCTATGCTCATCTGTCGTCACCTAGTCTATGATGCTCACCATCACGCACCAAGTCTCAACTATCTGTCTAACACAGTCCACCTCTGACCTATTGTATGCCTTAAAAGTACTCCTATCATGAAGTCTCGGCCTACTCACTCTCCATGCCCTCAGCCACGGCCTATCCCTCCTTATGCTGTTGTCTATGATAAAAGTGTCAGGACGGGCTAATAGAAATATCTACAGCTGACTGTAGGGCTGAAAGGCGTCACATGCTTTGGTCAATCCCAAGGATTTGACTAGAAGCTCGTCCATCGACATCCATGATAACTGCTCGCCTGTAGTCATCACTAAACCCCAATCATCAGGTACAATCGGAAGCAACTCCTCCAACTACTAGTAAACCACTCTCCATCTCCCCTCACCCACGCAACTGCTAATATAGTGAAGGTGAGGTCTCAAAATCATATGTTGCTGCAAAGGAGTGGTACCTGCATGCTCCCCTAAGTGTGTCTCCTCCTTGCCAGGCAGTACACCCCTATGAATCCCACCATACATCTAAACATGTCTCTGTGATCTATCCCTCATCACTGTATGCTCCGACATACTCCTGTCATCTCCCACAAACTCATGTTGCATCACAGATCCTGGGTGTACGGCTGGATCAATCTCTATATGGAGATCAACCACTCCCAAGACACAAATGGAAGTGTCCCCCATCAACTGGTGCTCCTCTGCTATATCATCAACATCCTCTGTCAACGTGACTGACTGATACATTTGAGTGTCCACTAAGACAGATGAAGTGGATCTCTGATGGATCTCCTCATGAGACTCATATGTCCTAGACTCTGATTCTTGAAGGGTGGTCTGTGTGCCTCTCAAGAGTCCCCAAGTGCTTTCTAACTCCTGACTAAGTTGGTCCATCTCCAACTCCTGCTCCCTATGAGCCTCATGATACATCTCACCAACCCTTAGTAGATAATCTCTGTCTATCAACAACTGCTGGTAGTCATTCCTGCTAGTGCTAACTCTAGAATCCCCAAAAACACCCTCTGCATAAGATGACGTGCTGAATTGTCCACTGTCGACCGTGCTGCTGGGTACTCCTATATGCCACTGCATCTCATCACTAGATTCCATCTCCCCCTGACTCAGACTGTCTCCTGTATGAGCAGCTGTATCCTCCTATGCACTCAACCTGCTACTATCTTCTGCGCCTGGATCCCATAGAAATGTATCCAGACACGTGCTATGGTCATCCTGACTGCTAAAGAGTGCGTCCTCATCAATGTAGACTGATCTTGGAAGTAAGTGCTCCATCCACCTGTCAGCCTCTGCAATCTGCTCAACCAATGGAGTCTCCAATATTTGTGACTCTATCTCCTCTGGCTGACCTGTATGTGTGAGGTCAACTATCGGTACGTCCTATACCTCCTCCTGGATCTGTGGGTCTATCTGTCCATGGTGTGCATCCCTCACACTGGGCTCATCCATCATACCTGACGTGCCACTGATCTCCTCATGTGACGTGGCTATCATGGATGTCTAAACATGTGACAGATGTGTCACGGCTCCCTTAGGAAGCTCATCATCTCTAGGTGCTAACACGTGTGAATCCTCACTAGTGTCACCACTCTGCTGAGGTGTAAGGTCATCAATGGTATGTGATAAGTCTACTGAGACATTGATGCTATCGTCCTGTCCATCCATCTACCTATCCACTACACAAGGGTCATCATCCTGACTGCTAAAAATTGCATCCTCATCAATGCAGACTAATCCTGGAAGTAAGTGCTCCATCCACCTGTCAGCCTCTGCAATCTGCTCAACCAATGGAGTCTCCAATAGTTGTGACTCTATCTCCTCTGTCTGACCTGTATGTGTGAGGTCAACTGTCGGTACGTCCTGTACCTCCTCCTGGATCTGTGGGTCTATCTGTCCATGGTGTGCATCCCTCACACTAGGCTCATCCATCATAGAGATGTATCCAGACATCAAAGAAGAATATGAAGAGATAGAATTTGAATACTGAGAATAATTGTTGAGTGCTATAGAAGTTATAAAAAGAGAAAAGAAGAAAAACAAGAAGCTCTAAGAAGAACTAGACAAGAAAGAAGACGCTCAAGAACTAGAGTAGATGATCATAGAATTGAAGGTTCAAATAGAATAAGATAAAAGAATTGAAGAAGAACTCAAAGAAAAATTAGAATAAAGAGACAGGATCATTGGAAATTTGGAAGCAGAGATTGTCACATTGATAAAGGATCTTCAAAAGAAAAATATGCAAAACAAATCAAAAGTTTTGGATGGCATTATCAATAGTCAAAGGCCTAATCATGACAAGTCCATACTTGGATACAATTATAAAGAAAATGGATTAAGCTTCAAAACGATAGATCAAGAAACATATCCAAAAGTCACACAGAAACAGTCAGAGGGGATAGGAAGTTCTAGTACAAGGAAGATAACAGGGACACTCCTCCACCGAGAAGATTCAGATTTCAGAATCAATGACAGTCAGAAACATACATGCCTATGGAAGAAGAAGTATTTAGAATATTAACTCTTTTTAGAAGATCTTCAACTCCTAGGTATCAAACTATCTTTTTTGGTTTATGTTATGCATGCAATAATTTTTGACACAAAGATGTAAATTGCAGAGCTAATATAAGGAACATAATAAATTTGAAAGTCATACACAAAATGGTTATGCAAGAAGGCCTAGTGAAACACATAAAAGAAACTACAACATGTTTGAATCATTGAGCACTGAAGTGGAATGCTAGAAGTGCAACAACTTTGGACACATGGTCAAATATTGTAGAATGATAGTCCCTCCTAGGGAATCACAACAAAATCACAACATTCATAGACATGAACCTCAGAAGAGAACATGGATAAGAAATAAAATTCAATATAGCAATGAAAAATGCACACTCGCTCTACAAGATAAGCATAAGAAATGTGGTTAGTATGTTGACAATGGTTTCTCAAAGCACATGGCAGGTGATGAAGACAAGTTTCTAACATTGAGAAATAAAAGAGATGGATCAGTCTCCTTTGGAAATGACGACTCAACTAGAATCATTGGAAATGGCATAGTCAGAATTGGAAACAAGGATACCAAGGTAGAAAATGTTCTACTAGTGGAATATATGAAACATAATCTTCCGAGTGTAAGTAGAATGTGTGACCAAGGTCACAAGATTATGTTAGATCCATATAAATGCAAGATAACAAAATCAGGTTCAGACAAATTGGTTTCAACAAATGTAAGAACTTCAAGCAACATTTATGTATTAAGTGAAATTGGAAATGAAAAGTGTTGTCTAGGGAAGGAAGATGAAGTTTGGTTGTGGCACAAAAGAATGGGTCACATAAACTTCGATAACCTTGTCAAATTCAGCAAAAAGGAAGCAGACATAGTAATTCCCCAGATCACAAAGCCAACCAACACTTTATGGAAGCATTGTCAATGAGGAAAGCAAGCAATGACCAGGTTCAAATCAAAGGAATAATCAACGACAAGACCTCTGGAAATTGTGCATATTGATCTAGTTGGACCAACTAGAACAAAGGGTTTAAAAGGTGAGAAATACTTTATGTTATTGTTTGATGATTATACAAGAATGAATTCAGTTTGTTTTCTCAGGAATAAGTCAGAAGCATTTGAAAACCTCAAGGTATACAAAGAAATGTTTGAAAATGAAATAGATTCAAAAATAAAATGCTTGAGATCTCATAATGGAGGAGAGCTTACTTCAAAGGAATTTATGTATTTCTGCACCAAGCATGGTATAAAAAGAAAATTCTTTGTTGCTAGAACACCTCAACATAAGGGGGTCGTTGAAAGAAAGAACATGAAAGTAAAAGAAATGGCTCAAACAATGTTAATGGATTCCAAGTTGACAAATGTTTTTTGGACACATGCAGTGCATACAACAATTCACATTCAAAATAGAGTAATGCCCAGGAACAACAGTGACAAAAATCCTTACGAGCTATGGAAAGGAAGACCAACAAATGTGAAGCACTTCAGAGTCTTTGGAAGCAAATGCTACATCAAAAGAGAAGATGGAAGAATGGGAAAGTTTGATTCTCATGTAGATGAAGGCTTACTTGTTGGTTACTCAAGTACAAGGAAAGCATACAAATGTTACAATCTAAGGATCAACAAAGTTTTGGAAAGCATCAATTTAATGGTTGATGAGACAGGTGGACAAAAATTAAAGGAAGAATAAAAATAGTCAGTGGAATAGGTTTACGAAGAAGAAGCAAAGGATGAAGAAGCAACAGAAGGGGAAGATGAAGAAGATTAAATATAAGTAGAAGAGAAAGAACAACAAGTACCTTCAAATACACCTAGAAAATGAATACAAAAGAATCATCCATCACATCAGATTATTAGGAACAAAGATGCAAGAGTTGATACTAGAAGAATAATTCATTCACCAAAACAACTGCACCTAGCACTCTTATCTTCGATTGAATCAAACAATTTTGAAGAAGCCAGGAAGGATGAATTCTAGATAAAGGCCATGGATGAAGAATTGGATCGGATAGATGATAATGACACTTGGGAATTGGTTCCAAGACCAAGGTACAAGAATGTGATCGACACAAAATGGGTCTTCAGAAATAAATTGAATGAAGATGGGCAGGTTACCAGGAACAAAGCTATATTGGTATGTAAAGGATACATAAAGGTTGAAGGTATTGACTTTGAAGAGACATTTGTCCTAGTTTCCAGAATATAAGCGATCCTATTGATACTAGCTTATGCATGTTCAACGAATATTAAAGTGTATAAGATAGATGTGAAATCATATTTTCTGAATGAGGAACTAGAAGAAGAAGTCTACATTGAGAAACCAAAAGGATTTCAATTATCAAAAAATGAAGATTATGTTTGCAGATTAAAGAAAGCCTTGTATGGTCTCAAACAGGCCCCCAAAGCATGGTATTCCAGACTAGACAGATACTTACAACAGTAAGGGTTCAAGCAAGGAAATGCAGACAACAACCTCTACATCAAGGTAACTCAAGATAATATTTTATTAATTGAAGTTTATGTTGATGATATTATTTTTGGAAGTGATGATGGCAGGTTGAGCCATAAATTTGCAAAGAATATGCATAATGAATTTGAAATGTCATTACTTGGAGAACTATCATTCTTTTTGGGTCTTTAGATATGTCAAAGAAAGCAATGAATTTTTAATTCTCAAACCAAGTATATCAGAGAAATGTTAAAGAGGTTCGGAATGGAAGATTGCAAACTAGTCAATACTCCTATGCAAACAAATTTCAAGTAAGTAAAGATGATGATTCAAAGTCTACAGATCAGAGGAAGTATAGGTCAATGATTGGCAACTTACTTTATGTGACAACATCCAGACCAGATGTAATGCAAGAAGTTGGACAAGTGGTGCGATTTCAAGCAACACTAAAGGAATCACATGTTCTAGCAGTAAAGAGGATATTCAGATATCTCAAGGGTACATAAGAGTTTGGATTATGGTATTCAACATGAAATGATTTATCACTTATTTCCTACATAGATGCATATTGGTCAGGTTGCATTGGTGACCGACGAAGCACCAATGGAGCAACGTTCTACTTGGGTGACTGTTTGGTATCTTGGCTAAGAAAGAAACAATCATTATTTACAACTGAAGTAGAGTATATTGCAACAACAACATGTTGTACACAAGTTATATGGATGAAAAAAACTTTGACAGATATACAGGTTGAGTATGATGAGCCCATTCCAATCTATTGTGATAATACAAGCGCCATCAATATCTCAAGGAACCCAATGATGCACTCTAAGACGAAGCACATTCCAATCAAGTATCACTTTCTACAGGAATAGGTTGTAGAGAAGAACATCAGAGTTGAATATGTGGGAACAAAAGAACAAGTGGAAGATATTTTTACAAAATCGCTTCCAAGGGAAGCCTTTGAGTATCTTCGCCAGAGACTCGGAGTAATTTTTACTCCAAAATGAATGCTTTTGAATGCTTATCTTATATTTCTTAGATTTACACGAGGAAGCACCGTAAAGAGGATAGATCATGTTGGGGGAGCAGTTCCAGGAAGAGTTCAGTCAAGGGGAGAAACCCAAAGGACAATTTAGTTAGGGGGAGAAACCCCGGACAGGAAGTTACCTATGTCATTGATGTCAAAGGGGGATAGATTTATCAGATGCATGATAGAGATTTAGATGCTTGGAGAGAGAGAAAAGAGGCATGGTTCCAGGGGGAGTGATAGTCACATGGGGAGCATGAGAGATATGACTTCAGTATTGCATCAGAGTGTTTCCATCAATGCCAAAGGGGTAGATTGTTGATTAAGTGGGTTGGTTGTCATTGATGTCAACCCTTGAAGCAAGTCCGGTAGCAAATTCTAGTAGCCCCAATAATATGATTAAGGGACTTCAGTTTGATTGATGTATAATGGTATAGAGTTTAATATATTTGCAKTTAAGACTATTCTAGATGGATAGTACATGTCATGCCATTTCCAATGATATGTGGAACGTCACATAACTCCTCACAGTTAGAGATTTATGGCCTRGTGAAGTGGAGAACCATCATGAGTTATCTAGAAGGTCAAAGAAGTCAAATTAATTCTAGAAGCTTCTAGAAGAAGTTGACTAGTCAAGTGGGTGAAACTAGGAGTTAGTCATGGGTTAAGTTGTTGCAATAARAAAATAATTAAAAATAATTTAGTTGCAACTAGAAGTGGAGAATTTACTATTTTTGGAAAGTGGTTAAGTTAAGTGGACAAAGTGGTTAAGTTAAGAGGATAAGTGGTTATAAGTGGGTTATCCCTAAAAGAAGGAAAGTGGGTTAAGTTGGTTAGAAGGTAACCCCTCGAGGAAGCTACATGGAAGTATAAATAAGAGAGAAACGCTCTCCCATTAAAACCTATTGAATATCATTGAATATCTATTTTGTGAAAGGTTATTTGGGCAGGTATTATTGATAGAGAAAAGTGTGGTAGAAAAAGTGCAGCAGAAAAAGTGTAGTAGGAAAAGTGCGGAAGAAAAATCGTGGCAGGAAAAGTGTGGCAAAAAAAGTGCAGCAGAAAAATCGCGACAAGAAAAGTGTGGCAGAAAAACATCAAAGATTGTGATAGAGAAGACATCAAAGAAGAATATGAAGTGGTAGAAGTTGAATACTGAGAATAATTGTTGAGTGCTATAGAAGTTATAAAAAGAGAAAAGAAGAAAAACAAGAAGCTCTAAGAAGAACTAGACAAGAAAGAAGACGCTCAAGAACTAGAGTAGATGATCATAGAATTGAAGGTTCAAATAGAATAAGATAAAAGAATTGAAGAAGAACTCAAAGAAAAATTAGAATAAAGAGACAGGATCATTGGAAATTTGGAAGCAGAGATTGTCACATTGATAAAGGATCTTCAAAAGAAAAATATGCAAAACAAATCAAAAGTTTTGGATGGCATTATCAATAGTCAAAGGCCTAATCATGACAAGTCCATACTTGGATACAATTATAAAGAAAATGGATTAAGCTTCAAAACGATAGATCAAGAAACATATCCAAAAGTCACACAGAAACAGTCAGAGGGGATAGGAAGTTCTAGTACAAGGAAGATAACAGGGACACTCCTCCACCGAGAAGATTCAGATTTCAGAATCAATGACAGTCAGAAACATACATGCCTATGGAAGAAGAAGTATTTAGAATATTAACTCTTTTTAGAAGATCTTCAACTCCTAGGTATCAAACTATCTTTTTTGGTTTATGTTATGCATGCAATAATTTTTGACACAAAGATGTAAATTGCAGAGCTAATATAAGGAACATAATAAATTTGAAAGTCATACACAAAATGGTTATGCAAGAAGGCCTAGTGAAACACATAAAAGAAACTACAACATGTTTGAATCATTGAGCACTGAAGTGGAATGCTAGAAGTGCAACAACTTTGGACACATGGTCAAATATTGTAGAATGATAGTCCCTCCTAGGGAATCACAACAAAATCACAACATTCATAGACATGAACCTCAGAAGAGAACATGGATAAGAAATAAAATTCAATATAGCAATGAAAAATGCACACTCGCTCTACAAGATAAGCATAAGAAATGTGGTTAGTATGTTGACAATGGTTTCTCAAAGCACATGGCAGGTGATGAAGACAAGTTTCTAACATTGAGAAATAAAAGAGATGGATCAGTCTCCTTTGGAAATGACGACTCAACTAGAATCATTGGAAATGGCATAGTCAGAATTGGAAACAAGGATACCAAGGTAGAAAATGTTCTACTAGTGGAATATATGAAACATAATCTTCCGAGTGTAAGTAGAATGTGTGACCAAGGTCACAAGATTATGTTAGATCCATATAAATGCAAGATAACAAAATCAGGTTCAGACAAATTGGTTTCAACAAATGTAAGAACTTCAAGCAACATTTATGTATTAAGTGAAATTGGAAATGAAAAGTGTTGTCTAGGGAAGGAAGATGAAGTTTGGTTGTGGCACAAAAGAATGGGTCACATAAACTTCGATAACCTTGTCAAATTCAGCAAAAAGGAAGCAGACATAGTAATTCCCCAGATCACAAAGCCAACCAACACTTTATGGAAGCATTGTCAATGAGGAAAGCAAGCAATGACCAGGTTCAAATCAAAGGAATAATCAACGACAAGACCTCTGGAAATTGTGCATATTGATCTAGTTGGACCAACTAGAACAAAGGGTTTAAAAGGTGAGAAATACTTTATGTTATTGTTTGATGATTATACAAGAATGAATTCAGTTTGTTTTCTCAGGAATAAGTCAGAAGCATTTGAAAACCTCAAGGTATACAAAGAAATGTTTGAAAATGAAATAGATTCAAAAATAAAATGCTTGAGATCTCATAATGGAGGAGAGCTTACTTCAAAGGAATTTATGTATTTCTGCACCAAGCATGGTATAAAAAGAAAATTCTTTGTTGCTAGAACACCTCAACATAAGGGGGTCGTTGAAAGAAAGAACATGAAAGTAAAAGAAATGGCTCAAACAATGTTAATGGATTCCAAGTTGACAAATGTTTTTTGGACACATGCAGTGCATACAACAATTCACATTCAAAATAGAGTAATGCCCAGGAACAACAGTGACAAAAATCCTTACGAGCTATGGAAAGGAAGACCAACAAATGTGAAGCACTTCAGAGTCTTTGGAAGCAAATGCTACATCAAAAGAGAAGATGGAAGAATGGGAAAGTTTGATTCTCATGTAGATGAAGGCTTACTTGTTGGTTACTCAAGTACAAGGAAAGCATACAAATGTTACAATCTAAGGATCAACAAAGTTTTGGAAAGCATCAATTTAATGGTTGATGAGACAGGTGGACAAAAATTAAAGGAAGAATAAAAATAGTCAGTGGAATAGGTTTACGAAGAAGAAGCAAAGGATGAAGAAGCAACAGAAGGGGAAGATGAAGAAGATTAAATATAAGTAGAAGAGAAAGAACAACAAGTACCTTCAAATACACCTAGAAAATGAATACAAAAGAATCATCCATCACATCAGATTATTAGGAACAAAGATGCAAGAGTTGATACTAGAAGAATAATTCATTCACCAAAACAACTGCACCTAGCACTCTTATCTTCGATTGAATCAAACAATTTTGAAGAAGCCAGGAAGGATGAATTCTAGATAAAGGCCATGGATGAAGAATTGGATCGGATAGATGATAATGACACTTGGGAATTGGTTCCAAGACCAAGGTACAAGAATGTGATCGACACAAAATGGGTCTTCAGAAATAAATTGAATGAAGATGGGCAGGTTACCAGGAACAAAGCTATATTGGTATGTAAAGGATACATAAAGGTTGAAGGTATTGACTTTGAAGAGACATTTGTCCTAGTTTCCAGAACATAAGCGATCCTATCGATACTAGCTTATGCATGTTCAAAGAATATTAAAGTGTATAAGATAGATGTGAAATCATATTTTCTGAATGAAGAACTAGAAGAAGAAGTCTATATTGAGAAACCAAAAGGATTTCAATTATCAAAAAATGAAGATTATGTTTGCAGATTAAAGAAAGCCTTGTATGGTCTCAAACAGGCCCCCAAAACATGGTATTCCAGACTAGACAGATACTTACAATAGTAAGGGTTCAAGCAAGGAAATGCAAACAACAACCTCTACATCAAGGTAACTCAAGATAATATTTTATTAATTGAAGTTTATGTTGATGATATTATTTTTGGAAGTGATGATGGCAGGTTGAGCCATAAATTTGCAAAGAATATGCATAATGAATTTGAAATGTCATTACTTGGAGAACTATCCTTCTTTTTGGGTCTTTAGATATGTCAAAGAAAGCAATGAATTTTTATTTCTCAAACCAAGTATATCAAAGAAATGTTAAAGAGGTTCAGAATGGAAGATTGCAAACTAGTCAATACTCCTATGCAAACAAATTTCAAGTAAGTAAAGATGATGATTCAAAGTCTATAGATCAGAGGAAGTACAGGTCAATGATTGACAACTTACTTTATGTGACAACATCCAGACCAGATGTAATGCAAGAAGTTGGACAGGTGGCGCGATTTCAAGCAACACTAAAGGAATCACATGTTCTAGCAGTAAAGAGGATAATCAGATATCTCAAGGGTACATAAGAGTTTGGATTATGGTATTCAACATGAAATGATTTATCACTTATTTACTACACAGATGCATATTGGTCAGGTTGCATTGATGACCGACGAAGCACCAATGGAGCAACGTTCTACTTGGGTGACTGTTTGGTATCTTGGCTAAGCAAGAAACAATCATTATTTACAACTGAAGTAGAGTATATTGCAACAACAACATGTTGTACACAAGTTCTATGGATGAAAAAAACTTTGACAGATATACAGGTTGAGTATGATGAGCCCATTCCAATCTATTGTGATAATACAAGCACCATCAATATCTCAAGGAACCCAATGATGCACTCTAAGATGAAGCACATTCCAATCAAGTATCACTTTCTACAGGAATACGTTGTAGAGAAGAACATCAGAGTTGAATATATGGGAACAAAAGAACAAGTGGCAGATATCTTTACAAAATCGCTTCCAAGGGAAGCCTTTGAGTATCTTCGCCAGAGACTCGGAGTAATTTTTACTCCAAAATGAATGCTTTTGAATGCTTATCTTATATGTCTTAGATTTACACAAGGAAGCACCGTAAAGAGGATAGATCATGTTGGGGGAGCAGTTCCAGGAAGAGTTCATTCAAGGGGAGAAACCCAAAGGACAATTTAGTTAGGGGGAGCAACCCCGGACATGAAGTTACCTATGTCATTGATGTCAAAGGGGGATAGATTTATCAGATGCATGATAGAGAGTTAGATGCTTGGAGAGAGAGAAAAGAGGCATGGTTCCAGGGGGAGTGATAGTCACATGGGGAGCATGAGAGATATGACTTCAGTATTACATCAGAGTGTTTCCATCAATGTCAAAGGGGGAGATTGTTGATTAAGTGGGTTGGTTGTCATTGATGTCAACCCTTGAAGCAAGTTCGGTAGCAAATTCTAGTAGCCCCAATAATATGATTAAGGGACTTCAGTTTGATTGATGTATAATGGTATAGAGTTTAATATATTTGCAGTTAAGACTATTCTAGATGGATAGTACATGTCATGCCATTTCCAATGATATGTGGAACGTCACATAACTCCTCACAGTTAGAGATTTATGGCCTAGTGAAGTGGAGAACCATCATGAGTTATCTAGAAGGTCAAAGAAGTCAAATTAATTCTAGAAGCTTCTAGAAGAAGTTGACTAGTCAAGTGGGTGAAACTAGGAGTTAGTCATGGGTTAAGTTGTTGCAATAAGAAAATAATTAAAAATAATTTAGTTGCAACTAGAAGTGGAGAATTTACTATTTTTGGAAAGTGGTTAAGTTAAGTGGACAAAGTGGTTAAGTTAAGAGGACAAAGTGGTTAAGTTAAGAGGACAAGTGGTTATAATTGGGTTATCCCTAAAAGAAGGAAAGTGGGTTAAGTTGGTTAGAAGGTAACCCCTCGAGGAAGCTACATGGAAGTATAAATAAGAGAGAAAGGCTCTCCCATTAAAACCTATTGAATATCATTGAATATCTATTTTGTGAAAGGTTATTTGGGCAGGTATTATTGATAGAGAAAAGTGCAGTAGAAAAAGTGCAGCAGAAAAAGTGTAGTAGGAAAAGTGTGGCAGAAAAAGTGCGGAAGAAAAATCGTGGCAGGAAAAGTGTGGAAAAAAAAGTGCGGTGGAAAAATCGCGACAAGAAAAGTGTGGCAGAAAAACCCAGGGAAAAAAGTGTGACAAAAAAACTGCGGCAGAAAAAGTGCGGAAGAAAAATCACAAGAGAAAAATTGCGGCAGTAGATTCGCGGCAATAGAATGCTACAAGAAGAAAAAAAGTATGGTTTTCATACGTATAGTGTTGAATTTATGAATCTGGTTGGGGGTTTTCCTTGTAAATTTGTTGGATTCCCTCTTGGAAGTTTTCGTCTTTTTGTAGAGTTGATCTGAGGCAGATCTACTGAATTTTAGTATTGGTTCATGTTTGAGGGATTTTGGTTGAGGTATGTTGTTGAAGTTATTGGTACAGATAGAGGTTGTATAACCGTGAGGTTCTAGCACATGGTTTGAGGTACAAACTTATGGTATAGTGTTTGAGGTATATGTGATCATATCAGATTGGTTGACGTATAGTGACATATTTGACAGAACAGGTTGTGAGAGTGACATATTGAGTTTTTACATTTGGCACTTATATTTCAGGGCGGTTGGACGGGGCAAAGATAGGTGGTTGTAGCCAAAGAACATATGGGGTTGTAGCCTCCTTCTGGTTGTAGCCATAGAATTGCGGAGTTGGATCTTCCCTTAGGTTGCATCCTGAAAATAGGGGGTCAAAACCTCCTTCTAGTTGCAGCTGGAAATAAAAAGGAAGTTGGTGCTTCCAATGAATGTAATTCTTAAAGACAAATAAAAAAAATCATTATGTGGTTTTCTCCTACATTGGGTTTCCATGTAAAAAATACTAGTGTACTATGTATGTGTATGATTGTTCATTTATTCATGGTTTATTTACTATGCACTTATTGGATGATAATGTTATATTGATCATAAATATAAATAACACTTGCATACTGTGCTTAAAAGGATTAAAAATCTCAATTACTGATTCACCCCCCCCCCCTCTCAGTAATCCAACATGCACTTTTTTGGGGGTATATCTATGTTGGCCAAATTTAGTTAATTTTAGTGTTTTCATGGGTTGATTCCAACAAGTTTGATGTCATATGATGGTGGAAAGGGGTTGGAAATGGGGGTTATGCATGCCAATAATGATGTATTCATGTATGATTTCTAAAAATTGTCACAAGTGAGTACTTTTGATGTGATAATAGATTTCCCCTCAACATGTGAGGTTAGGAGAAAATTGTATGGCTGAAATACATCACAATTTCTTTACCCAAGTATAAGAAGGACCAAGAAGGGAGTGGAGTGTCCAAGGAAGGAGGACGACCCATGGAAGGGTGAAGGAGAACCATCTATCAACAAAAAACCCAAAAAAGTGATGTGTGTACAAGATTTCAATAGGGACATGGTGGACATACATGTATTTGTCAAGATATCTCCAAATAATGATAGACTGGTGTGCCATGGCATAAATGGGAGAGTCCAATGAGACAAAATGGTGTCCAAATACAATACAAAATGTCGTCACAAAAAATATGTGGGGAACCATAGTAAAATACAATGATAATAGAAACTACGAAAAACACAAAAGCATAATGAACATTGAAACTAATTTGAATACATAGGAATTGATGTCCCTTCGAGCCGAGGGGGAGAAACAACTAAACAGATAAACTAGAAAAGGGCTCTCAAGATCTGAAGTGAGTTGTCATGAGGGAAGTTCATGCCGAGGGCCCTAGGGACTATTGAATAAAGCATATCAAATACAAGGAACTACAACTAAGGTTGAATCACTGAAATATAGGTACAACCATTATGATTTGAATGAGCTCAAGCTAATGTTTTTTTGTTGTTGTAAAACTCCAAATTTCAACACCTCAACTTTATGTTCTTAATTTGGTGGGGTTCAATGCACATAAGACAACATAAGTGAGACTTATTTTCCAAGTGAGAATAAAATTACTAATATAAGCTAGCTTAGATCCATCTTAACTTTGGATTTATTAAGCACTTAGAGAGATTAAAAGACAATTAAGTTGCAAATCTTTTTATAATTAAAAAATCTCCAATTAAAAAATTATTACTCTTTTATATATTTTTTTTTTCTAGAAAAAAAACATATCTTCATTTCTATAAAAAAAAAGTTGCAATCCTTAATCCTTAAATCCAAAGAACAAAAAATCTACTAAACATAAAATCTTACACTATCAACAATCCTATTAAATATAATACATATGGGTGAGTGCAAGCTAATGATGGTCTCTCACGACGCATTAGTGGCAATGCAAACGTGGAAAAACAACAATATGTTAACTTGAAGAGATTATTCAAGGTACTTTTACAATGAATTTGAATATGGTATAAGAATATGAAACATAGGAAATTGAATTATATTTCTGAATATACAACTTTTATTCATAGAAATTGTGAATAACTAGGTCAAATTTGATTTTTTCTAAAAGTGGTATCTTATTTTTCCAACAAAATATAAGGTATATGTTTTCGTTCATGCAGGTGTTGAGTGTTTTAACGATTGAATTTCATTCCAAAAACTTGTATACTTGTAGAGAACTCATTTTTCTTGTGCCATGTATTTTTTGGAATTTTTAATATCAATTTTATATATTTTTTTAAATTATCAAAGTCAACATATTCTTGAAATTACAATGTCTTTTGTTCGTGCAAGATAAAAGGGTCTTAAAATGATCAAAACAATTTTTTTTTTGGATTGTAGTTATCGGTCTCATCTTGTGTCGCATATAACTCATTTGAGAAATGGTTAAGCCGAGAAAAAGTTATATCAGAAATAAGAGAGGTATGTATTCTAGGATTTTGATACATGTGAAGACAAAAATAGATTAAAAGTAGTAAACAATAATAATTTTTAAAAACAATTATATATTTGAAATCTAAATAGTCAACTCGATCTATTTCTATAATTTCGTCAACAACTGAATTATTTATCCTATAGAAAAATAATGTTAAAGACAGAGATATAGAGGGGTATTCACAAAAATGGAGGTTTTTATGAATTTGCATACCGAACCACTAGGTTTCTTATCTCGAACCTAAGTTTGGGCCAACCAAGTTAGCATACACTTTGTCAATCCCACCCCAAAATTTGAATTCAAGCAAGCGCTCACATGCTCTAGGAGTGTGCACGTACTCCTTCATTCTCTATCTTTGTACTCCCTCTCCTACATCTACCCCCCACCCCCTCTCTATCTCACTCTCACTCTCCCTCTCTACCCCCCCAATCTATCTCCCTCTCTCTCCCTCACACTCCTATACATGGAAAGGCCTAKACATGCCAAGATTTAGACATCACAAGGCATGGAAAGACCTAGATCTAGACTTTACCTTGACATGCCTTAGACTCTCACACCCACTCCCTCTCTACCCACCCCCTCCCTCTCTCTCTCTCTCTCTACCCCTTTTTCCCTCACTCCCCTCTCTCTCCCACCCTTTTTCTCTCTCATAATTGTTAGTCTCAGTTTCACTCTCTCTACCCCTCTTTCTCTCTCCATTCCTCCTCTCTGCCTCCCTCTGTATCCCCCCCTTCCTCTCATTCTATCGTTATCCCCCTTCTATGTCTCCCTAACTATTTCCCTTCCTCTCACTATCCCTCTCTATACACCCCCTCTCTTTCTCCCTCTCGCCCCTCTCACACTCTGTCTCTACCCCTCCTCTTTGTCTTTCTCTCTACCCCCCTCCTCCCTCTCTGTCTCTACCCCTCCTCTCTA
>JASDQU010736871.1:30088-43131 GCA_032191745.1 Picea mariana
AAAAAAAAAAAAAAAAAAACACTTCTTTGCAAAAAAAAATTAAAAATGCGTATTCAAACTTTATACCTCTAGATCTGACTGTAATGGTCATATCTTGGGCAGACATAAACCTTTTTGAGTGAAATGAAAAGTGTTCCTGAATGAAACAAGTGCTCTGGATGCAATGGAAAGTCCTCTCAGCGCAGAAATGTACAGAAATGATAGAAAATGGAGATGAGGCAACTCGGCTTCACGATCTCGATCTACAACAGGAGTGGGTCTTCAAACAGGGTCTGATACCATGTTCAACAACACAGGTATTCCAACATAGGACAAATACCTTCAGTAACCACTCACATAACCAGATCAAATATCAACACACCAATGTTTTCACGTGGTAAAACCCCTACGGGGAAACATCCATGGCCCCAACCAACGCGGTCACTTGGCGCAGTTTAGTAATGCAAAGAAAAAGATTACAGAGAGATTTTACAGGAGATTTTATCACAATCGATCAACGACAAATGACCCTCCATTCTCTTTAAATAGAGATCATGGACCAATCGGGTGTTAAGACACGGATCAATGGTCGTTAAGATCGAGGAGAGTATGAACCATCGGATCACTCTATGTCGGGAACATATCTTGACCGTCGTATATCCTAACTACAAATGCATACTAAAGAAACACACTAGAAAACACACTTTTACCTAACGATGCAATAGACCAAGTAGATCTTAACTAACTCTTAAGTGTCTAAATATCCTAACAAAAATTTACAAAGTGCTAACACTATGGACAAGGGTTTTTCCTGTGATATATCTCTTTGATATACATCTAGGGTTGAATAGTAGTACTCGACCCAATATCTCAAGGCACCAACTAAGGAGGCTCGATTGTACCCTTAGTCATACTACCTGATTACCCAAGTACTAGAGAGTATTTTTCCGAGTGTTTTTCTTAGTGTCACTATAGCAATCAGATGATAGATCGACTCATTTGGAACACATTGGTGTGCTAAAGGGACAACGACGCACCGTTATGCATTTTTAAAAGGAAAAACACAATGACAATGCACTTGTTTGTTGTGCATCGATGCGCTCGTTTAGTGTGCATCGGTGCTCGCGAGCTTCTTTTATATGATGTGCACTGTTGTTTTCTATTTTTTTTAAATAACTCTGCAACGGTGTGTCTAGATACTCTAATGCCCCGGTGCGTTCCATTCATCATGACGCACCGCTTAAAATAGACACATTTAAAATAGTGAGTCGTATCCATGTTTGTGCATCGGTGTGTTCCATATAATCCACGCATCGATTGAAAAACACAACAATCTCCATGGTGTGTAGTTTATTGTGTACGCACCGACACATTCACTATAAAGGATGCACTGATTGAATAACTATCTATTTTCAACGGTGCCTATATTATTATGAACTTACTGGTGCGTTCACTATAAACAACGCACCGTTTAATGGAAACCATATATTTTCGACGGTGATTTTTGTATTACGATGCACTGGTGAAAATGAACTGTACATTATCGATGCACCCTATAAAATTTACAGGGTGCACTGTGCATAAATTTATATTTTTGAAAAACGATGAAAAATTTACTCAATTTCACAATTTAATCCGGTAAAAATTCAATGTATAGATAAATAAAGAATTTACCCGAACATTTTTTCATTGAGGAGGCATGGTTGGGATGTAGTGAAAAAAACCAAATTTTCCCACCGTATGGAAAAATTGGAATCCCACGAACTAAGCATCGAACAGAAACAAGGCAAGCAACGGAAGCATTGACGACAGTGCACTTCAGTTGGGAAAAGGTGGCATCGATGCTTGAGAGATTATTTGCACTAGAAATGGTAAAAATGGTTTTTTACCGCCATTTTTTTTATTTACCCCTGTTTCGGTGCACTCACGTTAAGCACACTGCTACAAATAGTGCACCGTTTTTTTTTTTTAAACCCTACGATGGTACATCAGTTTGTTAGGCACCGGTGCACCCAAGAGACAATGACGCACCATTATGCATTTTTAAAAGGAAAAACGCAATGACGGTTGACCCGTTTGTTGTGCAATGGTGCACATGTTTAGTGCGCACCAGTTCTTGCGAGCTTCTTTTATATGATGTGCACCGTTGTTTTCTATTTTTTTTAAATAACTTGGCAACGATGCACCATTGTCTATGATCATCGGTGTGTTGAGTTCCGGTGGAGCACTGGTGCAGTATAGACTTATAAATGCACCGTTAAAAAAAAATCTACTAAAACATATTCCCGTGCACCTCCACTACAAACAGATTTTTGGGATATTTTTATAGGGGATTCCGCAAAAACCTTTCCTATAGGGTATAGTGTCACTTCAATGTTTCCATTCCTCTCTTTTGGGGATATGCCAAACTATTTATGGTAAAGAATGATCACTACTAGCATACTTCTAGAGTGGGATAAAGGGAATGTTGAAGGGAATTGGGGTAGTTACCTTTTGGGGGGATGATCCATGAATAATTGAGTATTTATTCAACATGTTGCATGTGCTTATTAGTCATTAGTACATGGAAAATAGTCACATTTTTAGTGCCAATCAAATGGATTTTTTGGTGGCATAATCATTAATGGATATAGGATGGGTGGATGTGATGGATGGGTTCATGATATACTCGTTATCCCTACTTCAATGGAAATGGGGTTTCTAATGGAGCTCTTGAAAGGTTCCAATAAATCTCTCTAAGGTCAACCAAAATGAAGCATATGGAAAGAACACACAAGTGATGATATATAAAGAGAATCTTGAGGAGTATTGGATAAGGAGGAATTTGGGGGTCATCAATTTTGCCTCTAAGACATTTCATGGGTAGTGGTGAAACTTAATCAAGGATGAAAACCACTAATTCATATGAAATCAATAATTCAGATTTCACAAGAGGATCATCACATTAACAATTTTCCATTATCATGCATTGCAAGGTACCTAGGTGGATTCTATATCATGCGTCTATGTGTCCTTAGGAGAAACATGAATTGGATAGAAAATTATCTAATCATGGTGAAACTTTGAATGAAACATATGAAGCTTTTGATTTGATCTACTTGGAGGCCATTGATTCCAAATTGAAGTGGAGTTGATATCAAAATAATAAACAAGAATTATGGCCATAAATGTCCATTAAAATCTTCTATTGCTTACACTTGTGCCCTGGAAAATATTTGTCATCACAATTATAGCAAAGACCCTTGAGATTGCTTTGATCCATTTATGCTCAAGTTAATTTCTGGATCTTGAGAGAGGTAGCATCAGGGGAAGGATTGGTAGGTCGAGGGCGAGGAAGAAAAGAGGGATTTTGGTTCTGTGAAAAGACATATTGTTGTGCTTCTTTGGCGTGGTTAGTAGCTTCCAACCAAGTCTAGGGGTAATCCATGAGGACTTGGGAATGGATTTCATCCTTTAGGACACTAATAAAACATTCCCTGAAGAAGGCATCGGTCATGCCCTTCATTCTGAAATCCAAGAGCTCAAAGGCAGTTATAAATTCTTACACTATGCCAAACTATTTCAACTTGGTCAAATGGCCTAAATGGTGGGTGTCGGTGTCAAAGCATTCATAAATATCTACGAAAAATTGGGTCCAATAAATATACCCATGGCGTACATTTTTACACCATTTCCACCATTGTCAGTGTTCATGATCCAGATAGATAACACCATAACAAAGTTTGGCCAACTCATCAATAATTTCATGCAAAGAAAAATAATGATCCATTTGGGTGACCCGACCCATGGGATTGGAGCCATCAAACTTATTGGCCTCAACGTGGCGAAGATGGGGGTCATGATGAAAGGGGTTGTAATGAAAGGCCACAGTATGGGGGGATTCAACACCATCTACATCGGAGGGTTGGTCGAGGAAGGGGGAGGGGGACCTAAGATCGGTTCAACAACTAGTTGAGAGTAGAATTGATGGTGTCAAATTTTCCCTTGAATTTGTTAAGTCGGTCATCAACTTTAGAAAATTCGTTACTGACTTGGTCCTCAAAGCGGTCAAAGTTGAAAGACATTTTTTGGATGGTCTCCTTGTTCTTTTTTTTTTTTCCTGTAGCTCTTGGGTGTGAGTGGTGGCCATCTGGAAAGTTGGGGTGCCTGGAATGGGGAGCGAGTCTACTGAAAAAAAGGAAGATAAGTGATATATACCACTATGATCAGGACGATAAGAGGAATCATGTTGGCCCTTGACCAAGTTTTGAGGATTCTTGGTCACGTTTGACCTAATTTTGGGACTTCGAGAGGCTATCGAAGGCGAAGCGCAAGACGAAGCAGAGATCGTAGGATCTCGACCTCTTTTAAGGCCCTTTTTGGGATTTGGGATTATGTAACGGGTATGGGAATGTCGACCCATGGGTTCACCCATGCTTAGTCCTATATTGTATGTATAAATAGATGCTAAGGCAATGTAGTGAAAAGAGGAAAATGAATGGCTGAGTGCTAGAGTTGGATCTGTGTGATCAAGAGTTGTAAGTGCTTTGGTGCATACTATGTGAGACTTTTAGAGCTAAGTGCAAGTCAGTATAAGAAACTGTAGAAGGCTGTGTGCTTAGATCTAATCAAGGAAGGAGGATCTAGTGAGCTGCGCAGATCTCCTGTCCTCTGTAGAGTAGGGTTTTTGAGGCTCTGTGCATGTAACCCATTGAAGAAGCTAATAGCCCTAGGGTGGGGGTGAACCACGTACATGTTGTGTTGCTCTGCTTTGTGCAATGTGTTGATGTGCTTATATGTTAATGTGCTTTGTGTTTTAATATAGATGAATGATCTGTCGATGCTTAGTGCTTAATAATATGGATGGATGTTAGATCTGAATGATATACATGTTCTTAGTGTTGAATCTGTTAAGACTTGATCTGTTTCTTCATGCTAAGTGTTGTTAGATGCTAGATCTAGTTGAATATTGTGTTGTGCTGTAATTAGGGTTTAAATGCGCTATAACTAAGAACTGGATATTGATAAATATAACTACTGAGTGCTATGTTAAGTGATTAGAATCATAGATATGTGTCCCAGCTAAGGTTGCAAACACTGGAGTCTTACAACCAGCCCTGCCTCTCCCTCGGGTGAGGCTTCTTCTGCTTCGCAGGTGTTGCCGAAAGGGCCGGTAGTTAGGGTTTTGTTGGTGCATTTTTGTAGCATTGAACCCTGGGTATGCCCCTGTGCCAACAAATGGTTCCATTTCCGGGACCTGAAACTGTGATTGTTGGGAACTGAGGAAGAAAAAGCTATGTGCGAAGATCTGACCTGAAAATGTGATTGTTGGGAACTGAGGAAGAAGAATCTCTCTGCGAAGATATGAACTGAAACTGTGATTGTTGGGAACTGAGGAAAAAGAAGCTTTGTGCAAAGACCTAACCTGAAATTGTGACAGCTCTGTGCATACATATTTCGCTCTAGTGCGCAGTATTCTACTTGATTTGTGAAGCTCTATGCTAAAGAAAGAATTTTGATCTAAAGAAAAGAGGTAAAATCTGAACACTTTGTGCTCTATTGAAGATAAGATTAGTGGAAATTTTTATTTCTAAAGTATGGATCTAGGTATGTTTGATAAGATTTGTCCTAGCTTGAAAACTAGGGCACTGATAGAAGAAACTAGGGCACTGATAGAAGAAAGAGGATTTGATATGAATAAATCTGATAAGAATAGTGAAAGATATCTTATACATATGCATAGAGAGAATGTTTGGACTAACAAATGGATGCAAGATCCTAGAAAGAATTTTTTGCACGTTAGCTACCATGATCCTAGCGCACAGTACAGGAGAGGCTGGGGGATCATTTAAAAGAAAAAGAGTATTAACCTTTTGTTACAGTTGCAGAAGACTGGGACATCTGGCTAAGGAATGCCCTGGTAGAAGACCTAGTTGCCTTTGTTGCAAAGCTCTGGACCATGAAGTATTGGATTTCCCTAGAATGATTGCTAAGGTTGAAAGAATGAATATGAACCAAGAAAACCCTAAGGCAGATCCAGAAACTGAGATTATGAAAGAACCTCAGAAAGGATCAAAGAAAGTATTACTACAGATGCAAGAAACCCTGAATGATCACCGACATGTCAGTTTATCAGAGGTCTTTAGAGAAAAAGAGTACATTGAAGAAAGAATAGGAGACTTTGACATTGACTGTGTTCTGGATGAGGAAACACAAGAAAACCTTGGATTGAAGGAGATCAAGCTAGAAGAAAAGAAGAGGAAATCCTAGAGCAGAAAAAGCAAGAGTTCAAAAGATTTCATGACTAGGAGGATTGCACACTTGATTGAAGAACAGGAGAACCAGGCGAAGCTATTTCAAACCAGATATTTGGATGTCGAAGTTGGAAGAACATTAGAAGACCCACAAAAGACTGAAGTACCTATTCCAGGTATAGATGAAGTATTACCCTTGATTTCTAGGAAGGAACCTCAACAGCGCGAAGTTACTCTGTCGAAAGAAGATAAGAATCAGAATGGAAAAAGGAATTATGAGACGAAGCTCACTGGAAAGAAGGCTAGAAAACTAAGTAGGAAGAGAGATAAGATTGAAAAATTACAGAAGGTTCGCAAGGGAACATCGCAGAAAGAAAATTTGCAAAATTGGATCTTTGCCAGAATATCAGAGCAACGTCACATGGCACTTCGCCATGGAGAAGCAATATAGCCATTAGAGACAGTATAACCATTCGACCGACGGCCCGAAAGGGTAGAAAGGCATTTATGGTCAGAAATTTTGCCATCGGACCGTTGGGACCGCGCCACAACAAACAAAACTAAGTTAATGAAGGCTTCTTACCCATTGCAAGATATTCGTTGCCGAGTTATCTATTTATCCCGTCGTGCCATGCAACAAGAACACTTTTTCCATTTGTGACTATCAAAGCTCGCAACATAGTTGATTTCGCATAGTGATCACCATGTTAGTGCCATCTATCTCATTGCATTGAACAGTTACTCTTTGAACCCGAGACATTCAACCACGAGCGTGCATGTCGGACGAGCTTAGCGCTGCAGAGAAAATTGTCGAATAATTTCTTATTAACCTAATGACTGAAAGGGTAATGTCTAAAAGAGAAATGTATACAAGTATTCAAGTGTCATCGATGAGAGGACTGCAAGCCTCTCTGTCGAATGCTCGCAGAGCTAGATCATCTCGACCATCAGCAGAAAAGAGAACTAAACACAGAGATGACCTAGATAATGTGAATTTGATCCTGTCCATATTGTCGGATTACATCCCAAATCTAGCCGGGGTAGTGATTCGAGATAGTGTGCCAAGAGAATTCGAGTACACCATGGTTACCGCGTACCTCTCGAAGGGGATACGCGTAGTTCACGCACAACAGGATAAGATCACAACATTGAATTTCAGTGACTTCAACCTCAGAGATCTCAAAAACTACATTATGATTGCCTCGTATAAGTACCTGACTAAGACGAAGGTGAAGAACTCAAAGATAACCCCTCAGCCATGGAAGATGAACCTCGCGCAGTCCACTATGTTAAATGTCATGAATATCCCACACTTCGGAAGGCACCAAGAAGTCAATGCATGTGTCAAGTTATTGCTTTCATGTTACCATGGCGACTACCTATGGATAGATCGCCAGATTACATTTGACCCAACGTTGATCCATAGGATCACAGGATTAAGTATGCAAGGACCCGATCCACAGGAGTTATATTCAAGAAAATCCAAAGATCGTGCACTAGCATAGAAAATCAAGGATACATATGGAGATGTTGAAAAGGGAACACGAGGTTACAAGGTGGCCTCCATCCAGAATGGCGCAGTGCGCCTCGCCTATCAGTTGATTTCAGGAAATTTAGTAAGGAAGAACAGACCTATGTAGGTCATAGGCTTTGTTGTTGACCTCGCGTGAAAGTGCGTAGAAGGTTTACAGATGAACTGGGTGAAGTACCTAGTGAATCAGTTGGAGCTAGACTATCGAGAAGCCCAGGATCAGGGCTACGAGTTCCATTTCAAATAGCTCCTGATCCTTATCACCTTTGTTTCCTGGGAGATGCCGGAAGGTGTGACCTTCCTAGATATTGAACCATTTGAACCGCTTGCTGCGAAGTTCGCCACACTATGGTACTCGAGTGACATGAACAAACAATGGAATTCAAATGTTGTTTTTCATACGTACTACCTTCAGTTGAAGAGAGCCATAGAAGTAGAACCTTGCATGACTCTGAACACCTTACAGAGATTCTAACCTCTGATGAAGTTCTACGCATATCGACACTTCATCTACCTTACTACGCGAGTTGGTGAACATAAGGAGCAACTGCAGTCGTACTACAAGCTCACGGAAGAGGATCTTGAGGAGATCACTAAGGACTAGTCGGCAGACCTCCTTATTCCAGCAGACCCTACAAAGATGTACGACCCCGACAGCCCAGAAACCGTGCATGATACACCTGGACCCAGTAAAATGAAGAAGATCGAAGAAGTACAAGAATTAAGCAGTGCCTCAAGAAATACTGCTTCAGTATCACCTGACCGAGGGGGTGATGACGAAGTAGAAGACATAAATGGTACAAGAGCTTAACAGAAGCAAGGCGAAGTAACACTGTTAAGAGATGAGACCGATCCCCTGAAGAAGAGGAAGGTTTCTCCCCCGAAATCTTCTTCCCAGAAGAAATCAAGAGCCACCTTGACCAAGATGAAGATCATGCTTACTACTGATGACTTTGACTTCATCATAGCATCCCTCAACGACACTTCGCTAGAAATCATGGAAAAACAAGAAGCTAAGCAGGAGGAAATCTATGACAGACTTAAGGTCGAGTTTCGAGGGGTACAGCAGGCCCTTCAGTCCAGCCACGTAGTGTCCACTACACCCCTGTCAACAGGAGAACCAGAGTTAGGGGATGAGCCATCCCAATTGCGTCGATTAGATGATGCGTTCGAAGCTCGTCTTCGTCAAGCACAAGAAGAAGAAGAACAAGATACCCAAACCTCAACAACATGAAGTTACTCTGTCAAAAGAAGATAAGAATCAAAATGGAAAAAGGAATTTCGAGACGAAGCTCACTAGAAAGAAGGCTAGAAAACTAAGTGGGAAGAGAGCTAATATTGAAACATTACATAAGGTTCCTAAGGGAACTTCGCAGAAGGAAAATTTGCAAAATTGGAGCTTCTTCGGAAGATCAGAATAGTGTCACATGGAACTTCGCCATGGCAAAGAAACATAGCCATTAGAGACAGTATAATCATTCGACCGATAGCCCGAACGGGTAGAAAGGCATTTATGGTCATAATTTTTCCACCAGACCATTGGGACCGTGCCACAAGGGACAGAACTGAGTTAATGAAGGATTCTCACCCATTGTAAGAGATCTGTTGCCGAGTTATCTATTTATCCCGTCGTTCCATGCAACGAGAACACTTTTTCCAATCGTGACTATCAGAGCTCGCAGCATAGTTGATTTCACACAGTGATCACTGCGTTAGTGCCATTTATCCCGTTGCATTGAACAGTTACTCTTTGAACCCGAGACATTCAACCACGAGCGTGCATGTCAGATGACCTTAGCGCTATAGAGAAAATTGTCGAAGAAGTTCTTATTGACCTAATGAATGAAAGGGTAATGTATGAAAGAGCGATGTCTGCAAGTATTCAAGCGTCATCAAAGAGAGAACTGTAAGCCTCTCCATCAAATGCTCATGAAGCCGGATCATCCCGACCATCAGCAGAAAAGAGAACTAAACACAGAGATGACCTAGATAATGCAAAGTTGATCCCGTCCATATTGTCGGATTACATCCCACCTTTGGTCGGGGTAGTGAGTCGAGATAGTGTGCCAAGAGAATTCGAGTACACCATGGTTACTGCGTACCTCCCGAAGGGGATACGCGCAGTTCTCCCACACCAGGACAAGATCACAGCGTTGAATTTCAGTGACTTCAACCTCAGAGACCACAAAAACTACATTATGATTGCCTCGTATAAGTACCTGACCAAGAAAAAGGGGAATAACTCAAAGATAATCCCTCAATCGTGGACGATGAACCTCACGCATTCCACTCTGTTAAATGTCATGAAGATCCCACACTTCGGAAGGCACCAGGAAGTCAATGTTTGTGTCAAGTTATTGCTTTCATGTTACCATGGCGTCTACCTATGGATAGACCACTAGATTATAGTTGACCCGACGTTGATCCATCGGATCATGGGATTAAGTATGCAAGGACCCGATCCATAGGAGTTCTATACAGGAAAATCCACAGATCGCGCACTAGCAGAGAAAATCAAGGATGCATATGGCGATGTCGAAAAGGGAACGTGAGGCTACAAGGTGGCCTCCATCTAGAATGGCACAGTGCGCCTCGCCTGTCAGTTGATTTCAGGAAAGTTAGTAAGGAAGAACAGACCTACACAGGTCACAGGATTTTTTGTTGACCTCACGTGAAAGTGCTTAGAAGGTTTACAGATGAACTGGGCGAAGTACCTGGTGAATCAGCTGGAGCTAGACTATCGGGAAGCCAAGGATCAGGGATATGAGTTCCATTTCAGCTAGCTCCTGATCCTTATTTCCTTTGTTTCCTGGGATATGCCGAAAGGTGTGACCTTCCTGGATATTGAACCATTCGAACTGCTTGCTACGAAGTTTTCCACACTATGGTGCTCGAGTAACATCAACAAATAGTGGCAGTCGAACGTCGTTTTTCATACGTACTACCTTCAGTTGAAGAGATCCATAGAAGCAGAACCTCACATGACTTTAAACACCTTACATAGATTTTGACCTCTGATGAAGTTCTATGCAGATCGACACTTCATCTACCTTACTCCACGAGCTGATGAACATAAGGAGCAGCTATAGTCGTACTACAAGCTCACGGAAGAGGATCTTGAGGAGATCACTAAGGACTGGTCAGCAGACTTCCTTATTCCAGCAGACCCTGCAGAGATGTATGACCCTGACAGCATAAGAACCGCGCATGATACACCTAGACCCAATAAAACAAAGAAGATAGAAGTACATGAATTAAGCAGTGCCTCAGGAAAGACTGCTTCAGTATCACCTAACCGAGGGGGCAATGATGAAGTAGAAGACATAAATGGTACAGGAGCTGAACAGAAGCAAAGAGAAGTAACACCGCTGAGATATGAGACCGATCCCCTGAAGAAGTGGAAGATTTCTCCCCCAAAACCTTCTTCCCGGAAGAAATCGAGAGCCACCGTGACCAATATGAAGATCATGCTTACTACTAATGACTTTGACTTCATCATAGCAGCCCTCAATGACGCTTCGCTGGAAATTGTGGAAAAAAAAGAAGCTAAGCAGGAGGAAATGTATGACAGACATAAGGTCGCGTTTCAAGGGGTACAACAGGCCCTTCAGTCTAGCCGCGCAGTGTCCACTGTGCCCCATCAGGAGAACCAGAGTTGGGGGATGAGCCAGCCCAACTCCGTCAATTAGCTGATGCGGTCGAAGCTCGTCTTCATCGAGCACAAGAAGAAGAAGAACAAAAATCTACCCAAACCTTAAAGCAAGTATAAGGTGACATTGTAGAACAATGCAGAATTGCAGAACAGGAGAAGGTTTCTCTCCAGGCCAAGTTTGAATCAGAGAAAGCACAGATGCAGAAAGAGAAAGAACAGTTGCTCACAGAGCAGCTCGAAGTAAAAGAAGCAGTAAACAGATCCCTCCACTCTGTGACAGGCTTAGAGCTACAGGCTGAAGACTGAGTCATGCATCAAGTAGAGAAGCTCGCAGAAGCTGTCCAGCAGCTACAACAAAGAATAACATATTTAGAGCTCTGCACTGTACTTGACACCCCACAGGATGTAAGGGACCAAAGGGAAGAAACTGCTCAAAGCGCGGTTGAAAGAATAAAAGTCCTTGCCCTGAGATGCAAGCAACTGAGTGATCGAAGTGCCCAAATGTATGAACAACTCACTGAGGAACCAGAATTGAAGGCACAGGAGTCACAGCTCCAGGAAGCGAAGTATCAAGCAGAGAAAATACAGGCACAGTTGAAGCCCCTATCAGCTGTGGAAAGAATGAAGCGATCCCAAGAGTAGCGCACTTCCCAACAACAAGTCCATACTATTCAGAGCAGATTTATGGAAGTAACTCAGAGGATCCAACCTGTACAGGACGAATCTTACCAATTGTTCACAGAAATCGAAGGCCGAGGAGCGGAGCTGGAGCAAGTTGTCACTGCAACTGAACAACACCTCGAAGGACCTGTCAACGAAGCAGTCATACAAGAGTTCACTGAACATGAGGCTGTAGCACATCAACAAGTCGAAGCAGCTCGAGCCAAGCTCAAGGATTTTGAATCAATACTAGTCAGATCAGAGTGGCTCGAGACAAGTCACTGGTGAGTGTTGGGGGCCTCATGGCCCTTGACCAAGTTTTGAGGATTCTTGGTCACGTTTGACCTAATTTTGGGACTTCGACAGGCTGTCGAAAGTGGAGCGCAAGACAAAGAGGATATCGCGAGATCTCGGCCTCTTTTAGGGCCCTTTTTGGGATTTGGGATTATGTAACGGGTATGGGAATATCATCCCATGGGTTCACCCATGCTTAGGCCTATTTTGTATGTATAAATAGATGCTAAGGAAATGTAGTGAAAAGGGGAAAATGAATGGTTGAGTGCTAGAGTTGGATCTGTGTGATCAAGATTTGTAAGTGCTTTGGTGCATACTATGTGAGACTTGCAGAGCTAAGTGCAAGTCAGTATAAGAGACTATAGAAGCTTGTTTGCTTAGATCTACTCAGGGAAGGAGGATCTAGCGAGCTGCGCAGATCTCCTATCCTCTACGGAGTAGAGATTTTGAGGCTATGTGCATGTAACCCATTGAAGAAGCTAATAAAGAAGATGAAGAGTTGGTGGACGTAGCCCCAGGGTGGGGGTGAACCACGTACATGTTGTGTTGCTCTGCTTTGTACAATGTGTTGATGTGCTTATATGTTAATGTTCTTAGTGCTTTAATATAGATGAATGATCTGTCAATGCTTAGTGCTTAATAATATGGATGGATGTTAGATCTGACTGATATACATGTGCTTAGTGTTGAATCT